>JAYKAV010000473.1:0-90107 GCA_035582835.1 Phoebastria nigripes | reverse complement strand
CAGGCTGCCCAGGGAAGTGGTTGAGTCACCATCCCTGGAAGTATTTACAAGACGTGTAGATGAGGCGCGTAGGGACATGGTTTAGTGGGGCATGGTGGTGTTAGGTTGACGGTTGGACTTGATGATCTTAGAGGTCTTTTCCAACCTTAATGATTCTATGATTCTATTCTATGATTCTAAACCTCTTATGGATGTAGCCTGAAGTATTGTAACTGAATTAACTATAAGAATTTAAATATGTGGAAGGAAAGTAATACATTCACACTGTTAATATAATGTGAGTGTTGATGTATATGAGATCAGTGATAAAAACCTGAAAGAACTAAATGGAAATAGGAGCCATGTGATATGGCATAGTCACATGAAAGAAATTTCAAGATAACGGGCAGAGAAAGGTCTAGTGTGAAATAAATAATGGGTGAAGTTCATCTAATCTAAATTTATATACCTAAAAGTTAGGCATTTGAGTAGGATTTTTCTTGCCTCAGCTTTAACTGCCTCAAGCACAGGTGAGCTTTTTTCAGGGCTTCCCTTATATTCAGTGGAGATCTTGTAAATACAGTTAATAGTGTCCTAAGAACAATATTTACCTTATCCTAAGGGAGACACCAACATTGGGCCCAGTGAATTGCCTACAAATTACTAGCTTGATCTCTGTTGACTGTAATGAGAGCTTCAACAACTAGCTATGTAGCTGCTTACATTCTACACTACTAAAATTAGGCCACAACTTGCTGCTTATAACCCTTTTACGGCCAATAGRTCAACTCCAGAGGATGTTACGTATTCTAGTGTAGGATATGGCCAGAGAACTGAATCTCTTTGTAGAGACTGTAGAGGAAGCTTAAGTGTGTAACTTAATCCATATATCTAACTTGCATTATTTGTACTTCTGTATTTCAAGATTGGTAGGTGAATAAAAGTAGGACAATTCTCTTCTGCCTTAATTTAGGGCGTCTCAATTCCCGTAGGTATGCTCTTTGCTTTATAGGGCAAATCATTATGATTTTATGTTTGATTTTCCTGACTAGCCACCTTTACACTGTTAAATGGATGATATAGATTCTATAAAATATAGAAAGTAATCTAGGACTGTTAATTTCTATAGTGTTTTTTGTTTTGTTTTGTTTTCTAAAGCCTTGTAAGAGGACGTGTACTTTTACGCTCGTGAAATTCATGAGGCACTGGAGGAGATACATCACCTACAATATGAATTTTATCCATCAAGCACGTCAATTAGAGGAGAAAAAAGGATAGTATTCTGTATGGAGTTTCTGTAGTTCCTTCCACTGATCTCAGAGGGGCTGAAGATGGCTAATTTGTTTAGTTAGAAAACTGGGATACAGGATTGTTCTTTCCTTTTGTTAGTGTAAATGTTCTAGTAAAAAAGTTTTCCATAAAATTTGTAAAGATGAAGGATGGATTTCTAATCAGCAGTAAGCACGCATGCGCGTGCACGCACACACACACAAACACACACACACACACACGTGCCCCAAACACAGCTCTGTGATAATCTCTTGTTCTGCTCTTGTAAATTACTTGCATAAGAATGGCAGCAGGACCATAGTTCAGTCCACTGAGTGTGAGGATGTCACAGGACCACCAAACCCAGAAGTATGAAGTATCTTTTCTGCCTTCATCATGTTAACTTTCCAGTGTAATAAAAGCAACATAGGTGGAGGCCCAGATCCTGCAAAGCGTTTACATGTGTTTGAGAACTTTAGAAGCTTTGCTGACTTCAACAGGCATACTAACGCTTTCAAAATTGAGCAATTGCTAAGACCTGAGTTGGATAATAATATGACTCAGCTGGTCATGAAAAATATGTACAATCTGACAAAAATTACCTCTTCCTCTTTCCACTCCTTTTTTCCAGTCAGCTGTTTAACCATAATGTAGCTAGCTGGTGGCCAATACAAATGACATTTTTGTATTGTGTCATTGAGTCAGATGAAGTAAACTTGAAATATATTGGACACATCACTGGACTTCACCATAGCAGTCTTCCATAACTTCCCATTCCTTCTAAATGCAATGGAAAAAATCCCATGGACAGCCAAGGGTGTTAGCCTTTCACTCTCATGCTCAGTAGCTTAAATGGGAGTTCTTTGTGCAGATGTGTTGTAGAATCAAATCCATAATCTGTGATTCAGACAGAAACATATAACACAATCACCCCTTTCCGTGAGTATTGAACAGCAATGCAAATCAGAGGCTTCTGAATCAAATAATTCATGTGCTTCTCTCTTTGTAGACTGAAATAAATGAACATGAGGTCTAAAGGTTCACTAAGGTGGTGTGATTTGAGAATAATTTATTGTGTAAAAGAGTAACTAGCGAAACAATGTTAGTTATAGCATTGTTAAAAGCTCAAATGCTTAAATCTAAATCATTTAGAAGTTATGTGATAGATATTAAACACCTCTGAGACGGAAAAATGCTGTAGGCAAGTGTTCTTAATAAGTCTAGTTTAGTTAATTATTGCCTGAAGCATTTCTGAACTAATTATTTACTTCCAAAGGGGGCTCCATGTTTTCAGCATTGAAGTGCCAGATATTGATTTTCTTTAATTGACAGGGCATAGTACTAGACAGACCACACAAAGCTGAAGGTTAAGCCATTTATAGAAAGTGATAGCCAGGTCCTCCAGTGTCACACACTGCATCAGTGTGAAAGGGAGGCCCAGGCCCTGAAACTCTGCACTTTCAGGGAAAAGGATTATTTGTCTCTGTCATCTGCCCTTTATGGTTCATTTAACATAGCCTGTGTAAATTAAGTGTGTTTAATAGCTGCACAACTCCCAAGTCAAAGATAGCGTTCTGTTCAAACAGGAGAACTGGAGTATTTTAGCCTTTTAGTTAACAAGATGTACATTGTTCAACAAATAATAAACATTGAATTATGTTGTTAACCAGTTTTAATGTAGATGGCTTAAAAATTAGTTTAAGATGCTTTTTCATTTTCTGCACACTTTCCCCCCCACCTCTTTTAAAGTGAGTGAATATACATATTGCACAAAGGTTATTCATGGGAATTTTGACATTGGTTCTCAGTAGGGTCTGGGAATTTACCAAAGGTGCCTAGAGAATTTTTGCCTGCCTGGATGGATTTTAGACATAATTTGGGTTTTTGAAATATTGCAACTGCCAGCATACTTCAAACCATCGTCAACTTTATATCTCATCAAACCACATGTGATGCATGGACAGACATTTGCCAATTGGCTAGAGCTATGCCAGCCTACCATAATATAAAAATAATATAAACAATAATAAATGCAGTATGGCCTCTTAATTCACTCCATTAGTGCCAGCCCTGCTCGTTTAAACTTATAAATAAAAAGAAAAGCCTTTTTCTTGTTCTGAATTCCTTGAGATTTCTTTGCTTTTTTCTTCAGTCCTTCAGGTTCCTTTATGTTATTTTTCTCTTTCATGATGATTAACTTGTGTTTAATCTTTTCTCTTTCATGGTCTTTAACTTTTGTTCATTTCCCAACTATCAATTTCCATGTCTTACTACTCACTTGCCACTTTGCCCTTCGCTTATTTAAGCTCAAGTACACCTACAGGAATAAAACTGAAATACCCTAGCTGGGAGCAAGGGCACTATAGGTTTTCCCTGTAGTTAACAGTGTGAGACATACCAACAGAGATGACTTGGTTCTTAGGTAGGATAAATTGCCCTCTGAAGATTCCTATCTCTAATTTGCTTTTCTGTAGAGGGAACCTAGAGTGACTGATGCTCCTAACCTAGCAGGCTATCTCAAGTTAAGTAGAATGAATCCAGACCTCATTCATCTCACTTTTTTTTCTTTTTTTTAATCCCAACAGCATTCTAACTTTTGCTTGTTATATACCTTCTTTTTTCCTATTTTGGGGTTTTTTTTCTTTTTTTTTTCCTTTTTTCCTTCTGCCTTCCTGCCTGCCTTCACCTGTGTTTGTTCAGAATAAGCTCAGACTGCAGAAACCCTTAACTGCCCACATGCCCAGCTGGGCATCATCATCACTGAATTGAGGTATCCTCAGTTTCATGTAGGAAATGGAGAAAGACAGACACTGACAGAGAACAATTCAGATCACAAGTAAATTGAATTCTTTCTTACAATGTCTGCATCTCTTCACTGGTTGCATACTAGAGTGCTTGTGATTATGGTTTAAGCAGTTTATTTTGATGTGATTAATTCCCACCCAAGCTGTGGTGGCATTCATTCTCCTGTGCTGGGTTAAAATGGAAAATTTGGGGAAGAAAATGTATCTAATCCCCATCATCTAAGTTTTTACCAGTTCCACTCTTAAAGGGAAACAAATACCATGTGTTAAATATAGAGTTGAGATACTGTGTTGAGGAATAATACAGTAATTTCTACAAATAAACAAATCAAAACACATATTCTGCAATGCATTGCCTTGCTAAAGACATGGCATTTGAAATAACGTATGAACATGACAAACTTTGTAGAATATTTTGCTTAAATAATGACTAATCCATTATTATTATTATTATTATTTTCATTTATTATATAATTAAATAATAAATTAATTTATTATTATTTATTTCAGCTTTATAAAGTTGTTTAATTACTTGGGGTTTTTCCCATCATGTCAGAGTGAAATCTATTAAGGAGATTCCTATCTCAAACTATTAGCTTTGTATACGATGTATACATCGCACACAACCCCAACCCTAATATTTCCCTTTCTTGTTAGTGTTGATAATAATTGAACCACTGCTTTCCTTTGATCCAGACAAGACTTTTTAATGGAGAAGATACACAGTAAAYGGAAAAACACCCCTGCATAAAAGCAGTCGTTCATTCTTTCCCATTCCTTTAAGTTGGGAAGTACAGCCAAGTTTTATGTTCATAGCAATACAACAAAATAACCGTGAAAACGCATTGGCTCTGTCACAATTGTCAGTTATCAATTCTTTAGCATAGAAAATGATGGTAGGAAGAAAAAAATATATTTGTCTGTTCTTTTGGGTATATAAAGTGGGTTTACGTGAAAAAAGTGATATGTATAAAGCAGGCTGAACTCCAAACCAAGCTCCATGGCCTATTTTGAAGACCTTTGGGTTTGGTTCTTAGTTCACATTAGCATCTGGGGTCCATCTTGACCTAAAGTGCAAATTTTTGTGTAAACAGAAGTGTAAATACTACTGTATGCTGAAATGATAGCATCTTAGAAAATGTTGAGTCTCTTTAGTGGCAAACAATAGTGTCTTTGAAATTTGCTTCACTACTTCTTCAAGACTGAATTAGAAACAATAAAATGTCTGTTAAGCACCTCTCACACATTTATTGGCTTAGGGAGAATGTGCATTGTTCTTGGGTAACTATTGATACCATGACCAAATAGACCTCTGAGGCTCTGATTTGTTCTATAAATAGTATGAATTTCCTTTCAAGCTGTTGAATTCAATGAAAGTTCAGCGTTTTTTTAAGCTATTCAAGCCTGTTGATTTTCATTCTCTTTCAGTGAGGTACCCGCTATATTCACTTACAATACTAGGATTAAGAATTCGACACGCTCTGTTACAAAGCGGTGATATAATTGCAGAGATTGTTCTCATACAAAGGGTTATTCATATACCACTGAAATAAAGGTGTTTTCTATCACTTTCAACTAATGAAAACATTTCAAATAACCTTATGAACTTCAGCAAGGAGTTGACCTATCGAGATCTCATGTTGATTGACTTTTCCTCTAAATACTTGCTTCTGAAGACTACTCATTGTACTATTTGCTGATATACCAGTTGACAAAAGCATTAAAAAAGGACTCACATTATCAGTATATGTAAACTAGAGTAGATGGATACTGAACGATGGTTCCCAAATCTGCTATGTACATATTGTTGAAAGAATTGGCTTATATTTTTCATATAGTATAAAATAATGGGTAAAATTCTCTTTCTTGAGCTTTGATTGTTCATTTTGGGAAATGATGGTAAGAAACACAAACAGTAGCCACAGATACTTTCTTAAAGAAAGGTTTTGTCCTAGTTTGTGAATTGAAGTGTACAATGATGTTTCAGATTGCAGCACAAATATTCATATGAATATATATAAAATACCTCAAACCAACCAAGTAAACCTCACTGTTTTCTTGGAGATTTCATTTTCTGTAACTGAGTACTCCACAGTGTGCAAAGTGTATGGGTTTGGCTATCTGTTGTCATGCTGACTTGTTGCATGAGTAATCAAAGCAGCTTTTAATTTGGAATCAAGAGTAATAAAATGTATGTGAACAATCAAGAGATCAAGAAACAGCAGCAGTGATTCTGCAAAAAATTAAGCAAAAATAAATTGAAGTGAAACAATCACGAGTTGCTCACCAACAGTTTCGGAGAAGGAAAAGAAGCAACATCCAAATGAGTTATCACTCACAAATATTCAAAATATGAGTGTCTGAATGCAAAATCCCTCCCTCCACTCCCAGAGATTCTGTTGTTTTTCTCTGATGTTTTATGAGGCACATCCACAAATGATTTCAAAATTTATATCTCTGTATTGATTACTCTTCTCAATTTCTGAATTTTATGGAAATGTTTGACTTCCTGAATTTTATGGAAATGTTTGATTCTTTTTCCAGCAGTCTTTTCTTCAACTATGTCATTTAGCAGGGCACCTTTTTTTTTTTTTTTCTTTTTTTAAATCTAAAATCATATAAATGGTCTTTGAAGAATATATGTCTGGTTTTGTAGGATATGCTATCTTTCACAATTGCTTCTCTACTAATATCCATTAATTTTAAAGAGCTACAATTGTTCAAAAGACAGGAAATACTTTGAATTGTTATGTGGGCTGAAATTTTTGGGAAATTTTGGAAAATTAGTAGATTAAAAAGTCACTATTCAACTGCCGATCAACACTACATGACATAGGTATTCAAACTGACAATTCAAAACTGAATGTTAATTTTTTCCCCACTATTTCTTGTCTGTTCTATTTATTAGCTTATTTAATTTCCATTTAATAGCACAGTGATGTTGTTTTGTGGCAGTAAACAGAGTACATCTTAAAATGTTACTTTAAAAATCAATTAAAAATAAAATTCTATCTTCTTCATAAGTCTTTCACTTGTCTTATTTTCCGGTGCCCGTCTTATTTTAAAACAAAACTAAGAAAATAGTGATTTCTTCTTTCAACACTAGGTGGAGTTAGATTAACTTCTGAAGTCAGTTCCCAGGAGTCTTGCACATTTTCTGGTCTTCAAGTTTTTTTCCATAGACAGTATAACTAGAGTATGACTAAGTGAAGAATCAGAGATTTTTTTTTTCTTTCATTGCAAGCTTACACGATGTAAAGGCAAAGAGGTAAAATCTTTCTCACAGTCATTCATATTTAGGAGATCTGTGCTAAGCCCCATGGAAATAAATTGGGAAGAGGTGAATATAATTAATCCAGTGATGAAGCTTTCTCTTTAAAACATTTTCTTGAAAATCTGTGTGTATGATGGTGCCTTTCAAGCATGTCTAATTCTACTGTGATATGGTTCCAAAATGTTAACTTTTATAAATAGTCAGCTTGAATTCATAACTGCAATCGGGGAAATATAATAAGATCTTATCAATTTGTTTCATAAGAATTTGTAATATTAAAAGCTGCTGACCTAAAATATCTGAAGAACTCTGAAGGCTCCCGTTCATTGGTGTGGGACTTGGCATGCAAATAATCTGTCTCATTTTTTCTGAACTGATTTCAGTTCTCCTTTGAGACATGTTCCCGCTGGGAAGTACACAAAGGATTTCTTTGGGAAAGTGGGAATAGGATTCTCATGTTTGTGATTTTTTCCTGTTATTGACTGTGGTGGGTTAACCTTGGCCAGCTGCCAGATGCCCACCCAGCTGCTCGCTCACTCCTCTCCTCAACAGGATGGGGGGAGAAAATATGAAAAAGCTCATGGGTCAAGATAAAGACAGGTAGACCGCTTACCAATTTCTGTCATGTGCAAAACAGGCTTGACTTGGGGAAAATTAATTTAATTTGTTGCCTATTAAAATAGATTTGGATGGTGAGAAATAAATACACAATTAAAGCAACACCTTCCTTTTTTCCAGGTTCAGCTTCACTCCTTCATTACCGACTCCTCTACCTTCTCCACTCCCCCATTGAGCAGCACAACGTGGGTGGAGGGGTTGTGGTCAGTTCCTCTTTGCTGCTCCCAATACATTATCACAGAATAGTTTGGGTTGGAAGGGACCTTTAAAGGTCATCTAGTCCACCCCCCCCCCGCCATGGGCAGGGACATCTTCAACTAGATCACGTTGCTCAGAGCCTCGTCCAACCTGACCTTGAATGTTTCCATTGACGTATACCTGTAGACCAACAGCCTGACTGTGAGCAAAATCAAGTTTGGTCCACAGAGGAACTTACTCACACGTTCCCATCTTTATTTCGGGAGTCAAATCCATAGGCTAGATTGGAACATGGCATTTCATTAGGGAAATTCGTACTCTATTCAAATAGACGTATCAGTTCTACACTGCTCTCTGCAGTTAAGTAATTAAATATCACATGGTAATGCAACAAGTGATTTAATTTATACATGATGTTTACTCCACCATAATCTCCTTAAGGTGTTTCTATGAAAGGTATGTTTGCTTTTGTAGGACAGAGTTGTTCCCATGAATTTCATTTCACCCTTTGAGAGCAGCCCCAAGAAGACCATATCAGAATGGTGCAATGTTAAGGCCTCTCAGATTTAGCTCTAAGCTATCTCATGGGTTAGTATAGCTCCATGAAAAGGTGCTCAGGTCTTGAAAGCTGTATATCCACATTAAGCTGCTACTGAGGATAATTAAAGGATGAATGCATCCTCAGCTGTTCTCACAGATATGGAGATATGAAAAGAAAATGAAAGATATGAAAAAAAAAAAATGGAAAATGGAAAAGATAAGAAAATGGAGACACGAAAAGAAAGACTTGCTGTAATAAAGGGTGTGATCCTACAGTCTTCAAATTATTACTTGACACGGGACAAATGTAAAGACCAAAAATGTTAGACTCTAGAAATAAAGTTAACTCAAATTGTTAATGAAAATATTTTTGGGAGTCAAAATGTTTCACTACTTGTTTTAAAACAGGTATTCAAAAAATAACAAAAGGAAAAGAAGACCTGTGCCTTTGTATTTACGTGCCACCTCATCCGTGGCACAGAACATTTGTTAACAAACAGTCCCTTGCACTGTATACTCAATAGCATAGTGTTTATATGTGTAATCAGCTGTATGAAGTGATGAGAAGTGAATTCTTAAACACTGAACTACTGAGATATGTCTGGAACATGACGTGAAACTACATAATGGGGTGTGCAAACATGCTTTCTTGCACACACACGGCTCGTTTCACCCGGATAAGGGAGTTAACACCATAGTTGGCCTTATTAACACATTTTCTGAGAGCTGATGGGCTCAAGTTAATGCTTGGCAAAAGCTGGATGAGCTTCAGAGGTATTCTAATTTGCACTACCAAGCAATACCTTTCAAGTTGCTCATCTTAAAGTCAGGATTCTTGAAATAAATCGTGAAATGTCCTTTTCAAAGTGCCTTAAAAACCTATGTCAGAGTTGTTAAAGGGAGTCACTGCCTTGAAGAAATGCCAAAGATGCATGAAACATAAATACTACCTAGACACAATGCCACAATTATCCAAATCCATTAAAAGTATCAGTCTTTTCAGTAGTGTGGGAAAAAAAACTTATTTTACTCTTAAGGCAACTCTTAATTTACAGTTATGTAGTCATTATGGTCTACACATATCATAGAATTCATAGATCTGAAGAGTATTGAAAATGCTTTGTACCCTATGTGTAATTGGAAGGCTCATGCAGAAAACATAGCTATTATCTGTTCAAAATAATGTATATGTGCAAACGAAATGGATATATGCACATTCTCCCCATTCTTTCTTTATTAAATATATGTAAAGAGATGTGAGATACCTTGCAACCTTGCTACATGTTATGGAGTATGCTCTTCATATTGATTTGTTGACAGATTTTATGTTTGAATCCTAATGAGTATAAAAAACAGGAAGATTTATAAACAATATATAATATATAAAATCTAACAGCACTGGCTTAGGTCTATTTGAAATTAATAAGAATCACACATGGTCATAAAGAAAACAGTATTTTCTAACAATTACACGTTTCTCTCATTTAAATAGGTCTGCTACAAAGTGGGGGATAGTACTATATTATACAATCTTTATATTGTAACCTCTCATTACAATGGAGTTTTCACGTTTCACAAATTTTGTTCTATGGGGCTTTGTCTCATTCCCTTTTCTCCTTGCACTTAATCTTGTTCTTCTTTCACAACTGAAAGACTTTCACTGAATTCAGTGTCTCACACTTTCATATCACCATTCTTAGTATAAACCACTGCTCTTTTATTGCTGATGCTTTGTCCTGCTTTGTCCTTGRTACAGCCTCTCTTGTTTGATCTTTTTAACCAAAGTTTACAGAGCTGCTATAAGTTACTAGAAACAATATATTCCACCAGTCCTGTAAATAATTTTAGTTTTAATTTAGGACGTGTGAAGAATAAAGGCATTTATTTGGCTATCAGTTCAAACTCACTAGTGACTGTTGATCAAACTGTCATTGCAAATGTTCTGTGCATACTGTCCATGAACAGTCTCRTAGGTGAGTGTGGTTCTCCCAGACCCAAGAGAAGGGGCATCTGCATTCAAGCCCCTAATTTCTTTCTGATTATGCTGATTACCAGCCTAGTGGGAATTCTGTAGTGGCTCTTCTTCAGTCTTTCATGCAAGTCCCATTTGTATGAAGAGYTGATAGTAGCCCATGTCACTGGAGTGTGTGCTTAGTTGTTCATTCTTTACAGTCTAATGAATTTGCACTTATAAAAAGTGAAATATCTTCAGAAAGACAGGTTTTTTTCAACGTGTTTAACTCATAACCTGAAGTTTATGGAACTCATTTGGGATGATGATGCACCTGTTTGCTCTTAAGTAATCCAGATCACCTCTGTCATATGCTGAATATCCTAACAATCAGACTGCCTTCATGCAATCTCTGTTACTTGGCTTGTTATTTATGGGTGTTTTTTTTTTTTAAAAAGTTTATCTAAGTGGGTGACCGAATTCACACTGGTGTCCATCTTGTTGGCTATGTTACCAAAAGCAAGTAGGGGCAAACAAGCATTTTGGCCTTAGGCTTACAAGAAGCTGTGCTTATATAATTAAAGACCTAGCAGACTAAGGAATTAATTAAAATAATTAGAACTGTATATGCATCTGTTGCTCTCGTGTCTTTCTCTCTATATATAGAAACATTTTTTTTCTATAATTAGCTAATACCAAACGATTTTTTTATTAGCTTTGAATAGAAATTACTTGACTGAAATTGATGAACAGCAGGGAACAACATAGCGATGTGGGTTTTTTTAGCAGAAACAAGACACCAGAAATAAAAAACTGAATTTGACACTGAAGAGTAATAAAACCAAGGACTCATAAGGAAACTGATGAAAACAAGACATTTGTGAATTTAGTCAAATGCAGTGAAGAATTAACTTAAGAAACCTGAAGTAAGATGAAGAAGATAACTGAAAATAAGAAGGGAAATAACTACACTGTGATTCTGAAGAGATAGGAAGATAAGAGAAGAAATATTTTGCCCTAGTTAGAATAACAAGGGAGTCTACCTGTTTGTCTCTTTTGATCAGCCTTGTGCACAGCTATCTCAGCAACCTTAGCAAAGATGCAAGTATATTTGGAGTTCATAAAATGTGCATGTGATGCTTTATGCTCTGCTGTGGTATTTGTTTAAGAGTCTGTGTTCTACTAAACTAAAGATATTTTCAAGGGTTATAGAGTTTATTCTGCTTATAGTTATCTTACTCTTCTCTCTAGTACTTCAAAGTTTAACAATTTCTGTGGCTAATCAAGAAGGAAGCTGAGCTATACATTAACTTAATACATATTGATGATTGATTATAAATCTTTAACTGAGCACCAAGGACAACAGGATGCTTCTTCTAATTTCAGAGAATATTAAACTGAGGGAAATATCTTTCTAAGGCCATATTTGCTCTCCCATAGGCACATAAACATGTAGATTGCATCCAGAGTCAATGACAGGGAGAAAGTATTAGAAAATATTTCATTCCATCTTAAAATACTGAAGACAAATATAAGAAATGTAAAATGAATCAGGAGATGTCTAACCCTCCCTTCTCTGTGGCTGGAACTGTGAAGATAAGTTTAGATTACATGACTGATTTGTAGGTGGCTAAAATTAGGCTAAAATTAGCTAATATTATAATAAAAGTTAAAGTGATTTCAGAGGCTTTTACATTAAGCTGTTTCTCATCTCCCTCTTTCATTTCCCTCTGCTGTTATATCTGCATTTTGTGGTATGGTTATGCCAAAATCATCCTGATTATATAGGCCCTTGGGCCTATTTATTAGGAGGTATACCATAGTGAAAAGAAATAATAATGAAAAAAAAAAAAAAAACCCAACCAAAAAGACCACTAAAACCCAAACTCCCAAGTTTTTAACATTTAGTGAAAGATAACTTTAGATCACTTGGCTATAGTCTTAATATTCATGCTCTTTAGGCCCGTAATTTGGCAAGAGAATCAATGGGATAAAGACTTGCTGCACTCTGCACCTGGATACATACCATGGAGTACCCAATCCCTTCTGGGTCCTGACCAGGAACCAGCTCAAACCTGCTCCCCCTCTTTCTGTTCTGTGCTTCCAGATTTCTTTCCCATGAAAATGAAGATCTGGGATGGGAAATACGATGGGAAAACTGCAATCTTGCCTTGATATGGGGTTGGGATACAACTAAAACAGGAACCTAAAGTCAAGAACCTCTGAAGTTTCTTTGCTCAATGAGTTCAAATGCAGTGATTGATTTCAGTAAACCCCATGGATGGTCTTTAAATCACCAAGGCTTTTTTTAGGATTGAGGCTTTATTTAGCCTCAGTTGGGTCTAAAGTTTGTTATTTTTAGAAAAGTGATGCTCAAATGGCACTACACATTTTATACAAATCACAAAGTTGTTAAACCAAAGTAGATTATTATGGTTGTATGAAGTTCTGGAGAAGCTTCTCACTACTTTCTTCTCTTGTTTCATGCCACTTGCTCTTTATACTTGAAGGACGTGATGAGTTTTCAGGGCCCTACAATGACAGGCCAAATCTAGAATGCTGTGTAGAGTTGCCTCACCAAAATTACTGAGTCCTGATGGCCATTCACCATTAGCCACTTATGTCAACTATTCCCTTAGGTCCAAGGAACCACATACCTCATCAGTCTCCATGACATAGTTCTCCAGTAATTGCTTCCAGTAACTATGTTTGCTCCTAGTCATTCCCAGTAACCACGTTCTGTTTGCATTGCAGCTGATCTGCTGGCAATGGTTTTGCTCTGCCATTGCTTTAGGCTATAATTTACTGTGGAACTTTGGAAAAGATACATTGATAAGCAAGATATAACCATCAGCCTTATAAAAACATACAAGTTTCTTGAGCAGTCTTTCTTATCTTGTCAAAAACACTCAGACCATTTGACCAAAATTTATTTATTCAAAGTCTACTAAATGCAGCAATTGTAAGAGAACTCCTCATCTTATGAGTACTGTTTCACTCCTGCGTTTCACTGCATATAGTTCTTTGATTTCCCTCAATGTTAGTTGTTTTCCACAGAAATGTACAGAAAATATTACAAACACACATGTAAAGTTTGATCTGTTCCTGTGCCCATTCTAGTCAACCCTTAGGTGCAACATATTGTAATATGTGCTTTATGTTACCATGGTTTAAAATATGTTTATTTGTGTGAAGTACCATGATGAAAGCTGCAAAGGAACAAAACGTATTATGCACCCCAAAATGGCTGGAACTGTTGCCAAGAGAACAGCAGATGTTCACTCAATTGACAGCAAGAAAACTGATATTCAACATTTAGAGAACTTATTTCAGAGAATTTATGAACTTTTACTGGGGATTTTGGAGACAATGGGAAATGAAAGACAAGAGACTTGTTCTATTTTTGGTTTTGCTGTGACTTGCTGTGTGGTCCCTAAGCATCACTTCACCTTTCTCTGTCTCCATTTCGTGTTTCACCCTTTGTCTCCTGTCTAGAATTTAAGGTCTTTGAAAGAGTCTATATTACACATTTATAGCATGCACAATGAAACCACTGCAATATAAATAATAATTATAATGAGGCCAATTTTAACTCTGCCCTCAGCAGACAAATGAAAGAAAATTCCTCATTTTCTGTAATTTCAGAAAAATTACTTGTTATTAACGTTCTTGTGAACACAACAGGAGGAACTGGAGATCGATCAGGCTCATGTCTTCATTCTATAAACTTTTTGGCTGGTTTTCATGAAATCAACTCACAGCCAAGCTGGAGTCCAACCAACCAACAGAAAAGACAGGCTTTCAATCACACTTTTCTACAATGAAACTCATCCATTAGATAAATGAACTAATTAAGCAAATGAATAAGTATAACCTACCACTGTGAATGACATTTATAACTATGAAAAAGCTTCAGCTCCACATTAATAGTTCTAGAAACCCAGAGAAAAAGATGGAAAAAATACAAGTTCAATTCATGAAGCACTTCTATGTAAACGTAGTTTTACCATGGCTAGCAGTCCAGTATAATGTATGCTGTGTGTGTATGAAGATGACAAGGGGGAAAGAATTCTGAAATAAGGTTATTCCACTTCTGAGGTTTTTCTTTTAATATCAGCCACTTCACAGACTGCAGAATGTAGCAATGACTCATGCTCTTTCTGAACGTCCTTTTATAAAAGCAAGTGGAATGCCACTACACTTGTATCCTCATCTTTCCTGGAATATCCCAAATCCATGTTTATTCTCTCTATCAAAAAGCATGACACAGAAAAGATGAGGAGAATAAGAAAAGCAACTCAGACTCAGTTAAATGTAGCTTTATAACCTCAGCTGTACTTTTCCTGCTTTGTCTGATTACTCATTTCTAGGATTGATCTGACAGCCTTGGAAACAACAGAAGTCATCTCACTGGTTTCAGGGAAATAGCAGTGGTGCCTGAGGCTGTGTGACTTTTTGTCACTGTGCTGCCTCTCCCATACAGAACCCTTGAAACTGTGGGTTTCTCTAACATATTATATATATCAGAGAAGAAGAACCACCAGTCAGGTAACTGAAATCATATGAGGAGGTAAGAGTTTGTTATTGGAACTGAAAAATGTAATTTGTATCATTGTGATGATACAATGATACACAAACACAATTTGTATCATTGTGATACAAATACTATATGCTGTTCATGGCTGTCTAATCTTCAGCTGCTTATGCAATTCAGGGTGGTTTTCATTTCAGTGATATTTAATGAGATGCTTCTTTTCCTATTTTAATTATTACCTTTTAGTGAATTTTTGTGTGTTTTTTCTTTAAGACACAGTATCCATATTAATAACTTGTGTGACAGTATCTGTTCCCAGGACCTGTTTTTTTCATTATGAGATTAAGAATCATCAGTGAGTTATCAACCAGGAACAGAAATCCAGTTAGTGAGACCCTCTGAACTGAACCCGTTGAAAAATTACCATCAAAATAGAAAATTGACGTAAAAAGAGAGCAGGAAAAAGAAAAAAAAAAAAAACAAAACCACAAAATGTCCACACTTTCTAGCTAGCTATGAAATCTTTTGCAAAGAACAGTTTTGTGCATTGTACACTCACTCTAACAATGTGTTTATTCCAGTAAATGTGCAATGAGATACCAAGACCCTCATACAGAGTACAGGCAGATACTGTGAAAAGTGGTCTAACCATGCTTGTTTCTACAGCATGTGATCGAGTGCTCCTGAGGGTAGGAATGGATTTGTCTGAGGTTGTGAGGGAACATTGACAAATCTAGTTTGAAAGGAAGAGGCTGCTGGTTTTTGTGCCACATTCAAGCAGAAGGCTGACCATGACTGGATCTCATTATAATGCAAATACAATATAGTACTACAGTACTATAGTTAAAAAAGGTAAATCCCCCAAATTATAACAGTTTGACACAATAAATTACTCTTCCATAGACTGTTTCGGATTTTTGGTGCATCATTACTTTACTGGGGTTATTTCCATTAGCCTTATTCACGTTTTCCGTTTTCCATATATCAGCCCTCCTTCTCATCTGCCTCAGACCTGTGTTTTGCTCTTCCTATCCATGCAGCACAATTTTAGGGGAAACACCAAGCACCAAGTAAGAACCTGGGAAAAGTAGGGAGCCAGGGTTTAGAAAGTGCAAAAATTAATTACAGCAAGCAATAACAAAAAGAAGGCAGAGTTCAAACCATTCTTCAGGAAAGAGACTATGGTTGCACAGATAATACATTGTTAAGGTTCACTTACTTCTATGCTATGTAAAATCTTTTACCATTGACTTTATTGTAATGTATTAGTATAGTGGTAACCTGTTGAAATAATTGCAGCAAGCAGAGTTTGTTGTATGGTTGACAAATATAATTTTAAAGCAGGTTAAATTGACTGTAAAGGTGCTTTATGGGTTATTAGCTACACCAAATGCATGAATATGAGAAATGAAAAACAGTCCTGTTAAAGTCACTTGCTACGTATGGAATAATAATGACTTTCTGTGGTTATCCTGCAGAACCTCCTGTAAAGTAGTAACATATTCATAAAGTACAGTTGTGTAATAAACAATTCTTAATTATGATAGTTTGGAAAAGTGGTAAGGATCTCTGATACAATTACATGTTCTTCAGACAAACTGTAGGCTATTGCATTTATATATCTTGTAATATATTTCAGACTATTTAGCAGCTGTGTAATGTGAATGTCCTCTTTAAGCCTATGACGTGAACCTACACATATGATATGGCATACAGTTTGTCACCATTCATTCTGTGATATATATATACTAGAATTAAAACTAGCTGAAAGTTTCCTTTTCATTCCTTATAAGTGCTTGATTGGAAAGTGGCTGTTGAGTTTAAAGTAGTAAACACAAGTGACATTTGTATGAATGCTTATTCCTTATTCTCTAATTTTTTTTTTTTTTTTTCCTTTTTTTTAAAGAAAAGAAATCCTTGTGTTCCACTGGCCATAGAAGTGAAAAGGAATTACAAAGCTATTTTGGTGCCAAGTCCCCCYCTGTTCAAGAAATTCTGTTTATTTCCTGGGACATCCTGATTTGTAGAAAGAAAATAGCCATCTGACCTTGAACAACAGGTTTTCTTTTTTAGTGTTAGCTTGTTTCTTTTCTTTTGTACCATATGTCTGGTAGCCAGTGTATCAGGTTATGCTAATCTCTGTTGTGGTACATTTACCTTTTTGCAAACTTCCCCATGATGAGACTGGGGCATAGGAAGTAAACATCATTCTCTCTGCTCAGTGCCTCTGCGGCCCCTTAACACCTGTGTCAGAGGTTCCTGGTATAAAATTGCATTAAGTTAAAGTGGGTAGTAGTGTAGAGAAATCAGAGTTGGAAACAATCAAAATGTTGTGTTGCAAGCTAAGAGCAATGCTCTTTTGGGAGAAAGAAAGGGAATGTAAAATGCTAGGTAAAGTCACTTAGAAATTTCAAGACTGCTGTGATGCATTCAACTATATCACAGGGGAAAGGCATTCTCTTTACAAGAAACAAGCTGCCAGTTGACATTATTAGCCATTCTGTTAGCCCTACATAATAAAGCTAAATCATGTAAGCTGTACAGATAACAGATGGACCAACAGAGACAAATTATTTGTGATGTAACTGATAACTAGGTCGAAGCTGAATTATTCTGAGAAATGGACTGTACGTTAAGAGAGCAGGAGATAGTTTGCAAGATTAGTGAAAACTTGACTTCCCAAGTGAAAGCAGTGAGAGAAATGGAGTTCATCTTGTTATGAACATGCACTGATTCATAAAGACAAAATACGGGGGTAAACGAATGACAGAGAACGGATTTGCTGGTAATAAATGTGGAGGCAATCACAGCACAACGCAATTGTCCGGTGCCGAGGACATAGAGTCATGACAACAATTAAAGCCATCTCCTGCAGACATATATCATTTCCTGAACAAATTATAATGTACAAAACTATTTTTTTTTCTTTGTATACATACAGTCAGATGACAAAGCTGTGATGACATCAGTAGTCTTCATAGATCTCGAAACAGACATAGCTGATTGCTTGATTAAGAGCAAGTGACAGAATAATGAATATTGGAGGTGACCGTAGRAGGACTGCAGGGAAGATATGGAAAAGATTACATTTGTCCAATGTAAATATTTAAAACTAGCCTAACAGAATCAATTAGTGGTTTTATTGTTTTGCAGTATATTCTACTTTTCTATAATTTAAATCTCATATATACTCTTTGTTTTGGTTTGGGAATTCACAACAGTCAATGCTGGATACTGGCTTGGGCCAGTCATTGGGCAGAAATATTAATCTTTTCTAACTTGTTTTATGCTAATAAATAAAGTGTAATCTCTTTCTAGCTTTCCTACATATCACATTTTTGTTACATTGTTGATCTGTATAGAATGAACTTTTACCAGAATCCAAAGATAGATGCAAGTTTTCTTTGGGGTAAGAACTGACTGTTCTGAAGCCTGCCAGTTTTATTCTATTCTTTTCTTTTTTTATTGAGCCAASTCTGCATTGTAGAGTGATTTTTACTCAGAGTATCCCAAAAACCTCACTCAAACCAATAATCATGTGTTGATAGGTGAAATTAGTTTCAGAATTCTAATGAAGCTCAGCAGCTGGGAGACAGACAGCTCATCTGAAGATTAAATGAGAAAAATTGCCACTTTTGCTGGTTCCTTTAGAAACTCATTTACATTCTGTCAGGTCCCATTAGGAATGGGAACTGCGAATATTGAGGGAAATATGCATGAATTCAGTGCTGAAATGGCCAATCATGATCAGTTCCTTCTTGCTTACAAAGCTGCCAGAAGATTTTATGTAGTTATGCCTACTGGAAACAGTGGGTGATAATCTGCTTGCTTTCAACTGTCTCCTAACATTTTGAATTTAACATAACCAAAAGAACCAACACCCAGTATAACAAGGAGAACAGAGGATAACAATGTAATCCTAAGGTTTGGGATTAAAGTTCCTGGAGCCATCTACAGACTATTCTGTCCTTTTTCTTTTTCTTGCCCCTTTTTGCATCCAGGCACCTGTAGAGCTTCAGTATTTCTTCTTATGTGACAGCACCAGCAATGACAAGTATTTTACTTAATTTGGTACCCCTCCTGTACACCAGAAAGGTACCACACCATTCTTCTTTCCCTGTCCTTGTTACAGCCCTGAATTTTTACGTAGTTGGATCCTCATCACATTGGCAACTTTTCTTGAGTTCTGCTGACAGAGCCAATAGGACTGACTTTGGAAATACTTATATAGACCACAAGTAGAGGTGACTGTGCCAATGAAAGAAATGCATTTAGGAATTTAACCAGGGACATAGAAGACAGTGCATAAGTGAATACAGAACAAGTAATGTTACTATTGAACGTGGGAAAGTGTAATGCTGTGGTGTTGGAGATTTTTGTTGTTTTCAATTTAGTTTTCTTTAAATAAAAGTTGTAGAAGATTAATAATGACATAGAAAGATGTCATAAGATGTTCAATAAATGTTTTCCTACTGCATCTGCAGGGAAGTTTGATGACAAATTCATAGTTTCAATGAAACAGCCATATTTTCTATTTCAACAATAATTAGGAAAACTGTTAAATAGAAAATGATATTTTTTTAGATCTATAGGATTAAATAGTTTATTCCCAACAATTCTAAAAGGAAGTAAGATCTCTACTGCTGTTGTTTTTTAATAAAGCTGAGTAGATCATCATAAATAGTCTGGCACTCTGAAGAACATACTAGCATCATTAGAATGGTACATGACACGTACAAGTCAGTTCTACAGAGTATGCTAAATGGCTTGAATCACACAGGTAGAAACTTAACATTTGCATTACACTTGAAAGGAGATGATTACCTTAAAGCAAATTATGCTGCAAAACCAGTCATGATAAACAGCTAAATTAAACACACATTTTGAGGGTGATGTGGTGCAACTTTATGGTGATACTAAGTGTGAATACAGAGGTGGCAAAGACTGGGAACGTTTAGAGATGTTAAAGGATACTTCATACAGCTGCAGATACAGATTTTCAGCTGGTGCAATGCTTTCAATGTATCACCTGATAATCCTCATTTCCACTCTTCTAAAGGATATAGAAGAATAAGGCAGGATTTAGAAAAGAGCTATAAGAATGACACAAGTCTTGGAAACCCCATTTCAGAGCTTTGGAGAGAAGGGCTTAGTCAGCTAACCTTCATAAAGTAGTTTAAGAAATGACATGATCACAGACTTATAAGTATTTAAAGCACTAGAGAAATCTGGAAAATAAAGATAAAAATCCCAACACGCTATAGATATCTTATGGAATCAGATTACTTATTTCAAATACATGAAACTAACAATAACTAAAAGCAGAAGGCAGATTAATTTAGGCTCAAGAAACAGCACACACTATCAAGTACTGGAATAGCTGGTGGATGCTAGTGGACTCTTCATCACTTGAAATTTTAAGTATGTTTGTACAAAAGTATACATTACTTTCCACAACACCTATGTCAAAAAACATTTAATGAAACAGTGGTAGTAATTACGTGTATGTTTAACATTTCAAAAACTTGAAAATGATACTAATTCGTATTTCAGAAATTTTAGAGGATTTATAATATATATAAAAAGGGTAAAAAGGAGGATCCTGGGAGCTACTGTCCAGTCAGCCTCACCTCTGTGATCAGTAAGATCATGGAACAGATCCTCATGGAAGCTATGTCAAGGAATATGGATGCCAGAGGGGTGATTAGAGACAGCCAGAATGACTTCACAAAGGGCAAATTGTGCCTGACTAAACTGGTGGCCTTCTACGACAGACTGACCACATCAGTGGATGAGGGAAGACCTAAAGATGTCATCTACCCTGACTTCTGTAAGGCCTTTGACACGGTCCCACACAACATCCTTGTCTCTAAATGGGAGAGATGGGTTTGATGGATAGACTATTCGATGGATAAGGAATTGGCTGGATGGCCACTTCCAGAAAGTTGCAGTCAATGGCTTTATATCCAAATGGAGATTAGTAACAAGTCGTGTCCCTCAGGGGTCTGTACTGGGGCTGGTACTATTCAATATCTTTATTAATGACATAGTGGGATTGAGCGCATCCTCAGCAAGTGTGCAGATGACACCAAGCTGAGTGGTGCAGTTGATTCGCTTGAGGGAGGGGATGCCATCCAGAGGGTCCTTGTCAGGCTTGAGGAGTGGGACCATGTGAACCTCATAAAGTTCAACAAGGCCAAGGTCCTGCACCTGGCTTGGGGCAATCCCAAATATCCATACAGACTGGGGGATTAATGGATTGAGAGCAGCCCTGCAGAGAAAGACTTGGGGATACTGGTGGACAAAAAATTGGACGTGAGCTGGCAACGTGTGCTTGCAGCCCAGAAAGCCAACTGTATCCTGGACTGCATAAAAAAAAGCATGGCTAGTAGGCTGAGGGAGGTGATTCTCCCCCTCTACTCCACTCTTGTAAGACCCACCTCGAGTACTGCATCCAGCTCTGGGGCCCCCAGCATGAGAAAGATATGGGCCTGTTAGAGTGGGTCTGGAGGAGGGCCACAAAAATGATCAGAGGGCTGGAACAGCTCCCCTGTGAAGAAAGGCTGAGAGAGTTGGGATTGTTCAGCCTGGAGAAGAGAAGGCTCTAGGAAGACCTTATTGCAGCCTTTCAATACTAAAAGGGGGCTAAAAAGAAAGATGGAGAGAGACTTTTTACCAGGGTCTGTAGTGACAGGAGAAGGGGCAACGGTTTTAAACCGAAAGAGGGTAGCTTAGATTAGATGTAAGGAAGAAATTCTTTATGATGAGGGTGGCGAGACACTGGAACAGATTGCCCAGAGAAGCTGTGGATGCCCCATCATTGGAATTGTTCAAGGTCAGGGGCTTTGAGGAACCTGATCTAGTGAAAGATGTCCCTGCCCATGGCAGGAAGGTTGGAACTAGATGATCTTTAAAGGTCCCTTCCAACCCAAACCATTCTATGATTCTATGATATATCACTCCTTTCATATTTTTCACATTTATATCTAAATAGAGAAAGRAATGTCTTAGTATGTCTTAGTATTAAGACATAATTAAGTTGGCTTCAGAACTGAGAACTGATATTGGTTTTATTTACACTTGAATTTGCATGAAAGTGTTGTTCTAGAAGGTTAGTGATTGGTAAATCTTAATTTTTGAATGTTACCCTAAGTGATAGTGAATAATACCTAAAGATAATTTTCTTGTTTGCCTGGTTTTGGTTTTGATACCTATAATAGAGTGCTTGCTARAAAACAAGAAAAAAAAAAAGGTTGAATTTATTGATTTTTGTCTAAGATTTGATTTATATAGAGGAGATTTACATAGATAAACATGATCTATTTGCATTGTTGGCATGTCTCATTTTTTCACTGGCACTCATAAGTTAAGAAGCTTTCTTCATTAATTTCCATACAGGTCAATGACCTATATAACAGCTCTGTACTGTAAGCACTTTTATACTCTATAAATTGCATTACATATTAAAAATATTATCTCCACATAGCAAACTATCTGTTAATGAATAGTTGAGTGAGTAAAATGCATGTTGAAAAATGAATAAAGATTTCATAAGGGAATTAAGCTCAGCATTATGTTTGCATTACTCTGATATTTGCATTACAAGAGTATTGTACAGTTAGAAAAGTGATATGAAGACAGATGTGTTATTATTGTGAAACTCAACAGCCTTCATAACTAAGTTCTCTGTTCTGTTTATACCATGCTGAAAAATAATTTGTTTTGAAGCCATAACATTCAGTATGTCGAGAATAAACACTTATAAATGTACTACTGATTTACAAAAGAGGCTAATAAGAATGTGAAAACATATTGACCATTTGTATTAGATAACTATTTTACAAGAGTGAAAAAATGAGGCTGTCATACAACAGGCAAATATATTATCCTCTTTCAAGTAAGAACCCAAGTCTCTTCTGATGTAATTGTATGTTGCGTGAAATTATTGTTACTGCTATTTAACTTTTGTTTTGAAGGATTGCCTGAAGAACAACTCATTGCACTATAGGGTGTATAAAATAAAACTCCACAGTCTATGATATAGTATTTATTTGAAAAGGAGTGTGATGCAGGAACAGGGAGGTGGAAGCTCAATGAGGGCTCTGCAGTACAGAAATAGATTGAACCAAAGTCTCAGGTAATTGGCATGATACATACTAATTGGGCGTCATATTAGCCCAAGCACAGTATTTTGTTGAAATTTAGGAAAAATAATCTGATGGAAAAAATAATCTGATGGAAACCTTTGGACAGCTTTGTAAATCAGTCCTAAATATATGGCATGCATCTTTTGGGAATCTTGCTTAGGGTCCTGGTAATTTACCTGCACAATCCATCAGCAGTTTTGGCTTCCTAGGTGTGCAGTTCTGCAAGCATGGCTCTGCATGGTGCCAAGAGCCATGCTCTGGTGCTGAGCAAGCAAGATCTTGAACTGAATTCAATATAGCTTTGAATATATTGCTTTGGGATTTGTGCTAATGTATCTGCATGGTGTTACCGTGTGCCCTGTTGACATTTTACTTACTCAGAGATAGGTTGGCTGAGGGAGATAACTTGGCTGATGCAGCTGCCAGCCACTTTGATTGCCACTGGGCTGAGGAGCCCACAGATCCCCAGTACTGTAACACCAAGCAATTTTTCAAACTAATTGCCAGAATCTGCAGCCTTAAGGCAGTTATCCATGTTTTGGCTAATCTTGAGCCATGTGGATTGAACCCAGAAGCATGGATTCTGGGGTTTCTGTGATACACAATTTTAAGGGACCCAGATCTTCCACCATTTGAGATAGGGCTCTGTTTTCTTTCACCAAGAAGAAACGGTATTTTTGGTTTTTTTCCAATTCTGGATTAAACCTAAATTTTAAAATATAAAATCTTTCATGAAATGGAATTACCACTTTCTGCACAGTTCTAATTAGGTATGAAGGATGGGAAGAATGATGAAATGATGGGAAGATTAATGATGAATGCTTGCTACCTTGTGGTCTCTAGCAGCTACCTTTTTTCAAGCTGTGAGGTAGAGAATGAGAATTCTAGCAATGAAAAAAGAGGCCACAACAAAAAATGATAGTAATTCCCCTAAAGTGATGTTTCTCAGCCTTTCCAAGTAGGTGTCTGCTTATTCAAAGTTAAATTTTCATGACCACCTCCCTTAAGTTGCTGTAAAAACAAGTACAAAAATATATCAGTGGGAAGTCCATAGAATTTACTTGTGTGACTCTGTTTGGAAAGGTCATCAGAGAATACTTTCTCCTGAGATTAGGGTGTTCAGGAGCAGGGGAGTGAGATTATCTTCATTTCAGATGGTAATTACATTTTCAGCACTTCAGAAGCACCCAGTTGCATCTCATGACACCATGACTCTGAGAAGGTAAAATGAAGTACCTTTTCTGCACTTGTACCTATAAGATTGTATACTGTGATCCCCATATGTTTGGTAATGTGCTGAACCTATAAAACATTATTAGTCTGGTCAGTAAAGGAGCACCATTCTTTTACCCACTGTCATTTAAAACTTCTAGGAGGTTTGAAAGGTCTGCCCTTACAGAAGCCATACTTTATTGGGCTGTAATTGCATGAATGCTATATCACTCTGTCTATAATTAAATTCGGAACCAGTTTCCCCAGAGCAGATAGAAGACTCGCTGGTCTGTAATGCCCGGCATCATCTATGGCTTTTTTGTTTTATTTTTAACCTAAGATAACAACTTCCCAATCTTTAGGAACAGTGTGTGGTTTATTAAGGATATATTGCATATCTTCATTGCTACCTCTGCTATTTCACACTTCAGTTCCTTCAGAATTCTTGCATCAGCACCATCTGGTCCCAGTGATTTACTGCCCTTGAGTTTTTTTGAGTTGCTCAATAACATCTTTCTTAGAGGCATCAGCCTTTGTTAAGTCCACACATTAATTTCTTACAAAAATTGTCTTTGGGTCAGGAAATTTTGTCATTGCCCTTCCTAGTAAATATGGGTGTAGAAAGCGACACAATTTTTGCCCTGCTTTGATTGCTTTGTTCATTACTTGATAGTTCAAAGGACTGGCAGTTGTTACAGTTTGCTGGTTTCTGCAAAAGCTTTAGGTTTCTTCCCACCTCTTAAAGATGTTTTGATGATCTTACTTAAACTTCTTCCTCCTTTATTGTCTTCCCTAATTATCATTTTATTTTCCCTTTTGTGGACATTTGTTCTGAGTTTAATGGGATGTAGGTAGGATTATGTTTATGTTGATGTGTAGCTATATTATGTTACTAAACTCTCAAAAAAAAAGAAGATTGGGTATATTTTGGAGCTCAGGCCTGTATAGCATGAAGAATTGGTATTATTATTATTAATTTCCCTTGCAGAATCAACCATGCTGTGGTAAGTGAGGTGTGGTTTTGCACCTACCTTTCTTACCAAGTGTCTGGGTAAATTATCCTAAAAATTTCCACCTTAATTAAGTTTGTGCATATATGCATTCGAGCAACTTGGGGCGGGGAGGGGAGTCTAGATCAATGCCTCTGTACGGGCAATGCCACATCTCTAAAGAACATCCTTGGTCTTTGTCTCTGATCTCGGTATTTCATATAGAGTGCAAGGGAGCTTCAAAGTTTTAGAAGAACAGGTCACCATTTTTTTCTATCCAATTTACYGGAAGGAAAACTATCCAATTTAACAGGATGTGATCAACTTGAAAACCAGCTGGAACCTGGTTGCTTGAGGGGTCACCTTGCCTCAAACTTTCCACTCCAAGTCCCTTACTTTAATAAATATATTTCCTGATGTGTTGCTGTCATTTATAGAAGGAAAAAAAAAAAAAAAAATTCTTAAGGCTGCAAAGAAATGCTTCAGTGACTTTGTACATCTACAGAAGTCTTCTGAACACAGCGGAACTTCTTGTGTGTATAATGTCATTTACATAGGAATGCTAAATATGCATATGATGGCAAGACAAGAAGCACAAGGTAGACTGCCAAGTTGTGGCTGAAATATAAGCAGAACAACTGAATACAAAATTTTGTTCTTTTCCAATGTTTATAAAAAATTCAAGATTTTAAAAAACTGAAATTGAGACAATAGTATAAAATTATCAGGAAAGAATGGTTGCATATTCATGCTTTTCATAACTTCAATATTTAAGTACTTAGAAATAAACATCTAACATAAAGCTCTTGCTTTTATTTCATTCAATTAAAGGTGAAGTCATATGAACCCCATACAGAACCCTCTGTATTGGGTTTGGCTGGAGCTAAGTTTCACCATAGCAGCCGATATAGCACTGTGCTTCTAGCTATAGGTGTTGATAACACGCTAATGTTTTGGCTATTAGCTGAGCAGGGCTCACACAGCATCAAGATTGTCTCTCCAACACCGCCTCCACCCCCTCCTAAAGGCCAGTAGGCTGGGGGTGGGCAAGAGTTTGGCAGGGGACATAGCTGTGATGGCTGACCCAAACTGACCAAAGGGGTATTCTATACCATATGATATCATGCTCAGCAAAAAAAGCTAAGAGAAAGGAGATGGGGGGCATTAATTATTAAGGTGCTTGGGGTTTTGGGTTTTTTTGTTTGTTTGTTTGTTTGTTTAATTATTTTTACTTAACTGCCTTTATCTTAACCCACAAGTTTTTAATTTTATTTTCTCTCCCTGTCCTTTTGAGGAGAGGGGAGTGAGAGAGCGGCTTGGTGGGCACCTGGCAGCCAGCCAGGGTCACTGGGTGTGAGCACTGACATAGCCCTGACTTCCAGCTATGCTGTAATTACAACTGTATGATAAACTGTAATTTGATCCTTATAATTTAAGTTCAACAGCTCCTGCTGCAATGCCAGAAAGTAGACAGTACCTTGTTATGGAAATTACTTTTTTCTGTCTTAAAATCAATCTGTAAACCAGTCTATATCTTTGAAAGGCATAGTTCTTGAAGTTACACTGGGCTTGAAAGTTGAGAAAAATTTTCTTCTTTCTTCTTGAAAGTGCAAGATATTTTCTTCCTGCATATTTTTCTCTAGATGACTGTATAGCCAGCCAGATCATTAAGCATGCCTTAGTTTAGAACTCTGATCTTTTATTTTGAGATCAGGGTAACAGGTTATCAGATAATCATGTGTGCATGCTCTGCTTTCATCACTTCCTGTAGCTCATGATCCTGGAAGGTCCTACACTCCTCTCCTTGTTGTATGTGTCTGTATGTATATAGGAAGGCAGAGGGTTTCTTTACTCCACTGAAACTTTATATATCGCCAGGACCATATCTGTGCTGGGCTTTTGTTTCTGTCCATTTCCATAACATAATTTCTTTTTTTTTTCCTAATTACAATTCACCGTTTACATAATAAAACATATATGCATAAGAGTGTTTGATTGCAGAGGGAGACTGTGAAAATCCCTTTACACTTCTAGAGTCTGAAATTGAAGCTTGAGAAATGTGCATTGTATAGCCTGACCAACAGGGTTTGGCAATCCTAGTAAGAATTCATAGAATCATAGAATCATAGAATCATAGAATGGCTTGGGTTGGAAGGGACCTTAAAGATCATCTAGTTCCAACCCCCCTGCCACAGGCAAGGATACCTTCCACTAGACCAGGTTGCTCAAAGCCCCATCCAACCTGGCCTTGAACAGTTCCAGGGATGGGGCATCCACAACTTCTCTGGGCAACCTGTTCTAGCGCCTCACCACCCTCAGAGTGAAGAACAGGCTCTGCCCTGAGCTGAGAGCGCAGATCTCAGGGCTGACCTGGGCTCACCTTGGCTGGAGCTGGGCTGGGCTGGTTTCAGCTCCTGCCTCGGGGCCAAGTGCCTGTTGCCTCCTCTGCCTGAGCTTGAGCTCTGCCAGTGCTCTGTGGGAAGGGTCTGGCAAACCTAGGGAGTCACTGCCCAACAAACAAGAGCCTCTGGGGGAGGGTGAGCCTGGGGGAGGCTGTGGGGACACTCTCACACTCAGCTGGGAGCAGCCAGAAGGCAGCAGCCTGTGGCAAGGAAGAATATAAAAATTGCCTGAGCGGGACCCCCAAGGCTCAGTGGAGGGGACCCCCACCATGAACATCATATCCCTCCCAGTGAAGGTCTTAGGATGTTAATGGCATATCATGTATCATCTGCTTACATACACCCACTGCTATTTGAGAAAGACTGAAACTTTCAAACTGAAGATCCAGAGGGAGAATGGAAAGGTGAATATAAACCAGGAAGAATAGTAGATATTAGGTTGTTTACATACAATTCTAATTGTGTCATTAACTAAGTTTTTCTGTTGCAATATGATAATTTGGACTTTTAGACTGTTAAAACCTTAATTCTACTGCCAATAAATCCCTACCTCTATATATCTAGTGTGGTTCCTTTTGCCCATAACAAGATTTTGAATGTAACATTTCTAAGCCTTGTGGCTTGCTTTGATCCAGCAATTTCCAGCTGTGTCTGCATTGAAACAAACTCTACATAATCACCTCTCAACCGCTGACTGCTAAGCCTGCCCTCTGGTTTATCTCAGAAAGCTCCATCTTTCTCTGTGTGCCTCGGGTTCCATCATTACTGTTTTTTTGTCTGCTTGCCCTACCCTGTCGTTTTCCATATGTGAACAATTCCCCTCCCACCTCCACTTTCTGGAGGATTTGGGTGACTCAGAGTGCAGTAGCTGAAACACAGCAAACGGGTGGCTTTCTCCCAATTATCTAGCTGCAGCCTGCTAGAGGAAAAAAGCCCGTTGGAATGAGTGACCATACAAGCAGCAATAGCAAAATGATGGGGTCCCAGGATCCTTTTGTAGTTCATTTCATACGCAGACTCACATAATTCCCTGAGAAAGCTTTTTCTCTTAACCAGTAATTTTTAACTGTAGGGTAGAAATTTTCATAATACCTGAGAAATATGTTGACTATCCTGATGCAGGCAGACGTGCTGTAAGGATGCAAATTGCTTTCCTTCGATTGTACTACTTTGTGAAAAGGTACTGTCAAGAGGAATTTTGATGTTCCTATGGTGGCTTTTTTGACTAGGAAAACATGAGTTTTCTAAAAGCTGTTCAAATATTGTCCTGTTGTTTTACCTTACTATAGACCAAGCTCAAGCCAAGCATATAAGAAACAATGCAAAGTGCTAGTACACACTGTGACAGTCGACCTTTTTTTATGTGGACACAAGTTATTTGGCCCATTAACATGTTTAGTTATTTATTATGATGCAAAGCAAACAGTGCAATTCAAATGGGTAATTATTATTGCCTATTTGGAATTGCTGTCTATGTGTAATTCACATTCTATGTAATATCAACACTGCATCAGAAGCCTGCTCCCATACCCTCTTTTCTATTAAAATAGTTCCTTTATTCTACACAGTGCTGGCAGTTAATTTAAAAATAGACATCACCTTTGAATTTACTTACTTGATTTTAAAAAAAAATGATAGCGTGATTTGATCCATTGTTATAAGCACAATGATCAAAATCAGGCTTTTCTGAATAGGTTTTAAGGATTTATTTGTTAAAAAAGTTATTGTAATTCTAAGCATCTGTATCACAGGCAGTACCTGGTTGTATTTTGTACACAGACATGAATAAATACTTCTATGCAATTAGTTGGTACTTACACAGCTATTTGCACAGGTAGCCAACTACATGTATTTTGTGTATTGCATATTTCTGTATAATCGTATAGTGACATCATTACAAATGCAGATATGGTATACAACAATATACATATACACGTATAACTCAGATAAATATAAAGCTTTGTATTCTTCATGTGTATGCGTATCTTAATGTGACAGTCCAAAGTCCAGTAACAATGTTCAAACATATTGAAAATAGTATTCAAGCTAGAGCTGTGCATTGCTTGAATAGGTTCACAAAGTAAACCAGGTAAATTCTGGAAAGACACACATATATATACACACACACACACATATATATATTCCTGTGGCCTCAGATGGAGGAGTTCAGTATTTAATAGCACTATACAATGGACCATTAGAAGGAAGAGTTCTAACCTCTAGTTTTGTACTTTAAGCTGAATTCATGTTCACCGATTTGTGAAGTGGTGTTCAAAGAGACTTTGCTTGTTTTCTAAACCTGTCTTTCAGCTCTAACCTTGACCTAGTGAAAAACATGTGTGTATTCACTGAGCATGCACATTGTGACTTACGTTCACAGGTTAGTTCAAAGAATGATCTGTTCACTAGTGTAATAGGCTCTATTATATCTGAATTGTTAAAACCTATTCTTTGTCCTCATGCAATTCATAGCATTATCTGTAAGTAAAAAGAATCATAGAGAAGTCAGAATAGAAAGTAGCTAATCCCATCTATTTTGCACCCAGCCAAAGCTTGATTTTTCTCTAGAACTTTGATCTATGCATTTTAATTTTAAATGATCAGGTGTTAGCATTTCACTCTTTCTGGTGGGAGAACACTTCAAACACTGTGCAGCCTAGGCATTAGAGAATCTTTTTTCCTATTTGTCCTCAGTTGTCTTTGTATAATTTTAGAGATTGTTTCAGATATGCACAAAGAATTTTCAACTCTTCAGTATGGCTGTTCTGTCTTTGCTTGAGTATTTAGCCAAGTTAAATATATTTGGCTCTTAAATCTATTTCAAATTGATTTGCTGTTTTAATACTGAAATTCTCAGAGCTACCTACAGTGTGCACTACCATCACATATTCATTTTGCTGTAAAGATTGGCCCTTGCTATATGGTGATATAGGGCATCCAAAATAATTAGTACAGTTATTTAGGTAAAAAGAAAACTGTAGTCACATTAATGGTGACTGCTGAAAAAGGTTCCAATGACCTAACTCTTGCTTTTCACAGGAAACAAAATGTTTCACATTCCTAGAAGAATTAACATTTTCTTAAAACCATGTACTCTTGACTTATACCCATAGTAGCTACTGAAGCACTTTTTCAGCTCTACCAAACTTTAATACAAAAGGTGATCTGAATTTGAATCAGATCCAGGCTTTCTACCCAAATATTGCAAATCCACCAGAATCAGCATCACTAATTTTTTAATAAAATAGATATTTTATGAAACCTGACAACATTAGTAGAGATTTTTTTACAATTGCAGATTAAGCCTTTCACGGGGAATCACTAATGACAGTCAGGTCCAATAGAACAAAGATTTCATCTGATATTAGTTTCTGGCAAGTCAATTTGCAACGTTATTTTTGCAGATTAAATTAGCTATATTGGGAGGTCACCCTCTTGCTTCTAAATCAAGACAGACAGACAGATGCATAATAGCATAATGCTGTAGATGTATTATTAACCAATCTTTCACAATAAGGAAATTAGATATTCACCAAGAAGGGGTGAATAAAATAAAAAGGTGTTTTATAACATAATAAATATCTCTGGGAAGATGTTGGTGAAAGGCCAGCTGAATATCACTAAGTGTGCAACCTGTCTGTATCTTAGCATTCAATCTCTGGAAATTGTAAGTTCTTAGCAAAGAGTCAGAGAAGCAAGATACTATAATTTAAACTGGCTTAGGACCTATCTATTCTGGGCTACATGATGTAATTGTATTCTTAAAAATGTGGCTTCAGACTTTTGGTTACTGCCTTAACTAATCATAAGCTATCAGTCCATCGGTAGTTGGTAACTTATAATGTCCAAAGTAAGTAATTTGGATTTGAAAATTGTTCACCAAATTTAAATTGATTCCTAATGTTTTCTTTATATTTATATTTTAGTAGTCAATTATTTTTTACTTCTAAGAAAGGTCATGGATACAAGTGTGCAGTATATTATAAGATGTGCACAGAGAATGAGACAAAATTCTGGGAAAAAAAGAAGAAAAAAACAATCAATCCAGCTTAAAGATGAGTTGTATCTTGAATTAAACAATCTCTTGTCTGTTTCCCAGAAACTTTTCTCATAGATCAGAAAAATCCATGTTTGAATCTCTGCTTCCATTTGACTTTTGTCCAAGGACTGAGTATCTTGCAGGGACATCACTCACTCACACTGAAACAACACAGTCTGTTATGAAGAAAAATGAAAAATCAAAAAGCCTAGAGCTTTTTGGTGCTAACTAAGGAACCATTCAGCCCCACTGCAAAGGGCAGTGGGGCTGAAAAAAGCATGCAAAAAAACCAGCGGGGCTGCACCAAGATTCCTCCCCTCACAGCGGTCTCTTCTGGATAAGTGATGGCCCCTGTGAGCTCAGGATCAGCCCATCTCTATGATTAGGGTTAGGGTTCAGAGAGTGGCAAAGCCTAGAGCTGCAGGGGCGGTGAGGCTGAAAGGTTCTTTCATTAGTGTAAATCTGTATAGCTACAATGGTTTCAGCAGAGAAGTTCTTTAAGTCCAAGAGCTGAGCCTCTGACTCTCAGGTTTTTTCTGTATAAAGTGCTATTCTGTCTTGCTGAGTTGCTTTTTTAAGTGATAACTTCCAGTATCAGTGAACATTCAGTACAGGAAAATTAATTTAAAAGCAAATTCAAGTGTTTTCATAGACTTGGTATAAAAATGATAAGGTTATTTTTACAGATAGCTTTTGGGGAAGGGCTCATGCTAATTAACTATTCTTTTCTCACTAAGTGGCAAGATAAAGTTTGGGAGTAATCAATTTGCCTTCAAATTATCATTATTATGATAGCATATTGGGCCTCTAGCAAGCTCTCATACCATCTAGAAATAGATACTGTGGGTCAAATGGACCTATAATATGGTAAGCACCCTGCAGGGTTGTGGGGTTCTTAATCTCTTTGAAATCAATGAAAGTTTGGTTGTCTGAACAAGACTTGGGTGTCCTCATAGACTAGCTGATATACCATGCCCTCAAGATACAGATATTATAAAATATATTCAGGAGGTACATTTCCTTTATCTGATCTCTGCAGAATCTCTTAAGTTTTATTCAGCTTTTGGCAAAAATAAATGGAACAGAGAACCATTATTTCTGTTTGTATTACCAAAGCATCTTCAAACTCTGACCAAGAGTAGGATATCAGTGTATTAGATAATGAGACAAGCTATGTTCCTAAGTAATTACAAATTACATAAAGTTGATGAAGAAGGGTATTATTATCCATGCTTTGCAGATGTGCCACTAAAACATGAGTGTCATTTGCCCAAGGTCAGCTATCTGAATTTTTTTATTTAGTTATTATTTAGATTTACCAGCAATACAAAACACCCATAGAGAAGCACTGAACATTGTTATCCATCTAACGCATTTATCACAGTGAGGTCCTTGGCCATGAGTGGAACTCAAAGGCACTGTGTTAGTCAAAGTAAAGATGATAATAAATGCCATGGTTTTTCCTCTCAAAAACGTTTGTGTTTCCTCTGAAAGTGCAAATGAATACACACTAGGGAAAGGTATTCTATTTTATAACAGTGTCTAGTCAGTGACATTATCTCCCCGCCTACTTGCCTACCCCTCAGCACAGATCACTGCTGGGGCTTCTTTCCTACATCTTTCAACTGACATATTCAGAAGACTTTCTCTGATAATGTGATAGAAGACACCGCTCTGATAGTGTGTTTTCTTCTCTAATGGCTATGCGTGCCATGTGACTGCAGTCCCTGACTGGGTAGGTAGTGAGTAATGGATTGCTTTATTTTTAGAGCAAATGTGCATAATGGCTGTGTTCTTGTTTCTCATGGCAAAATCAGGAGGGAACTGTGGCCATTATAATAGCAAATATGGTATCTGTGAATTTTGCTATCTCTAGGTTGTAACAAATAGACATACAGAGCTTTGACTTGCCTTTGAAACAAACAGTAAATGGTTCTTTTAAGACAATCTTAGCATTGACTGCTGATCACTGCAGGAAATACTTAAGCACCAGATTGGTGAAACAGAAAAACTGAGGGGGGAAAAAACAGGAATGGTAATGAAGACACAGAAGATTTTTAAGCTGCATTTAGTCAATTATATCCTTCATCCTTCTACTTTTGTTGCACTTTTCAAACTTCTGTTTAAAAGGCAATTTTCCCTTTACTGCTTCTAGCTAATTTTTGTGTTGTACGTTCTATTTGTTATGTCTCTCACATACTTCAGTTCTCGTTCCTTTCATTATCTTCTTGTTCATTGAGCTATTCTCCTTATTAATTCAATTATCTGCTTTCACTTTCCTTTCATTCGGTTTTATCTTGAATTTGTCTTTACAGTCTTCTGTCATGTCACTTCCCTACTGTTTAATTTTTACCCCTTTCCAGCACAGGAAAAGGCAACATTCGCCTTGAGTTCAGTGCACTTTGGAAGGACCTTTAATTATTAAGGCTTTATATGACAGCTGAAAGCAATTTGATGACAGTAACTTCCCCTTGAAGTATGCCATGAGTTGTTGGTGCTGATCTCAGGAAAAATTCTTCTTTCATCTCTGATATATAGAAGTTTTACTGTATCAACTCTAGAAGGTTTTGGTGGGTTTGACGTTTTTTTTTTTCCCTTTTATTTTTTTGGTAGAGTGTAGAACAGTAATAAGAAGAGTTCCAGCAATCCAGGATCAAAAAGAGCAACTGGAATCTGTGCTGCAAGATCCCTCACTACCTTGCTAACTTTACCCCAGCATCCCAAAGACAAGGATAGGCTTATGGGACCAGATAGATCCAGAGTATGAATAACATGGACACTAATGTACTAATAACAATAGTCATCAGTATTGCTTTTGGTAGTGGTGAATCTGTTTAGACCTCTGTGCACTACTTAAATCTGCAGTGTCTAATCTCCAGTCTTTTCTGTGAAAGTGAAAAACAGCCCTTCCAAAAGAAGAATCAGGAGAACATATCATCCACTTATTCCCCTCAATGAGTCATGAGGGTGTATGACAGAAAGGAACCCATATTCTCAGGGAAGGCTTACATACTTGTCCTGTTTTCCTTTAAAGTTTTAGCATATTTTAGTGACTTAGGAGAAGCAGCAGAGCAGCCTATTAGTACAGCTGGGATTAGGATGCAGGTCTTTTGAGTTTCAATCCAGTGCCTATCTACCTTGAAGAAAATGGAGAAATGAAGTCTCATGTACATTAAATTCAAATTTCTTTACTTGATCTATCTGGAAACATCAATCTAAGACAGTGGCTGGGTAATCCATTCTCTGTCAAAGAGATAGATGACTTTACACATATATACACACACACATATATATGCATAGGTATTGAACAGTTTAACTGATGTCAAACAGTAGGGCTCAGAAGTGAGGCCTAACTTTATAACTGGTTTGTCTTGAATATCTGGATTTTAAGTAGAACCAAGTGAGAGGCAGAGTGCCATCAAAAAGTACTAGCAACAAAAATATATCTGCAAGTAAGCAGACTGGATGGTAATTAAATCTTTTCTCCACTGCCCTAGTCATGAATCGTAACTTATGCTTGGATGAATATCAAAGGCAAATCATCATTTTACTACTTCAACATCTTCTTCAAARCAGTACCAAAAACGGACCAATGATGGCAGAGTTTAAATTTTGATTTAGTAATAACATATCTATATTCACAGACACCTTTCCCACTGGCAGATAAAAATGTGATATGCTACTACTTTATTACTTTCAACTTTAGTGTACTCTCTACTTATTTGGCCCCATTGCTGTAAACAGTTCTATATATTCCTGAATTTAAAACATGGCTGCAGTCACACTAAGTTAATGGGATAATCCAGACACTTAAGTGTATACAGCAGTGTTTGCATGAGAAGAGGTAGAAGTTTGAATTTATAAGAAGTCATCACTTGGACTGTCAGCTACATTAGTAAATTACTCATTTGACAGCACTGATTTATAGAATTCATCTAAATTCCTCAACATCTTTGTTTTCATAATCTGTTTCATAGGACAGAACAAATAAAAGGATAAGTAGAAAATATTTTTTTTCCTTTTTTTCCCCCAAACTTAAGTCAGCTTCATGGCTAAGGAAAATGAATTATAAGACTTTATCCCTAGGCTTTTCAGTTAAATATCTGGAGTGAGTAAATAATCTTTTTCAGTGTTACGTCCCTCCTGATTTCCTTCACAGCTTCATTCTCCATGGAAAACTATAGAAACTTGTGCTGGGAAGTGCAACTGGGAATGGGACAGCTTAAGTAGGAGGTTCACTTATGTCCACCTGATAGCACAGCAGAGAAGAAAAATGAATTGCAGTTAATAATGTGCCTTGTGTGAGTACTTGTTCCACCCATACTGCTGTGGTACCCTTTGCTTATTTATATCCTTTTAATGACGATACAGTTTATTTATGAGTTAAAACCATATCCAGAACAGAGTCATGTATGTATTCAGTAGTAAACCAGACAAAATCTCAAATTTCTCCTAAGAAGTCAGACCTATATCAGCAGCTCCATAAAACACTAAAACTCAGATGGAGCACAAAATTGCAGAAATTAACTTCTTCRTCAACTGATATATGCAATATGCAGCATTTTAAGAGATATAGCTACAGACCAATATTTCGGTCCAAAAATTCTAATGTTACTGCAGACCAAATAAAATGTCAATACATGCACTTCTAACAATAATAGGTTTACTTCAAGTTTAAATCACATCACTCTCATTGTCCTTGCTAAGGTATTTCAGGGTTTGATCCAATAATGGGAGTCATACCTTATACTTAAAATTACTTATTGCTTAGCCCCAGTGTAATCGCTCCCAGATCCTCCTTGTTCACTCCCCGAGTTTACACTCTCCCCATGGCACCAACATCATTCTTGAGTTTTTCTGTGCCAAAAAGCTGGCACGAATAGTGGTCTGAACACCCACAAATTCAATTATTCACTGAAACAGCCCACAGACAGAGAAGTGTTTATATCATAGTTGTTTTACAAAAAGAGGAATTGATGAAGAAACATGAAGTGTCTGGTCCAGAACCATGGAGCTGTCAATGTTAGTGCCAAGATTGGATTCACTCATGATTCATATCCTTGTTCTCTAAACACAAGAAGATATCACTCAAGGTCTGTGAAAACCCCTGAATGCAAAAAAAGAAACCAGCATGTTTCTGCAATGTCTTGTAATATTCTAAAATCCTTGGATGCTGAGAAACACAGGTAAGCATGGACCAGAAGGTAGGTATGAAAGCCATGGTTAAGTCAGAAAAAGGAACAGATGCTTAGGTCAAAATCTTAGGTTTTGAAACTGCAGAAGCATAAGGCATAAGCATATAAGGCTCCACAGAAAACTTCAGGTCCAAAAAAGAATTCCATCCAAAAGATAATGAAATCCAAGAAAATTCTTATAAAAGCATTTGGCATTTAGATTTGGGAGTTGGCATGGATTTAATGCAGGATTTATCCTGGACATCGACAAGGACATAGCAAGCACAGTAATACTGTGTCTTCCTTCTTGAAATGTATCAGTCATAATTCAGCTGTCTATTTCTATTTCTCTCTTCAAACTATATCAGTTTTTTGGTTAATTCTAGTCCAGGTCTTTGCTTCCAGTCTTGTCTTTAAATCACATATGTTTTTCAGTTGCACCTATTCTACTTCTCTGCTTCACGTTTTAAATCTCTTCAAGTTTTACGTCGATCTTATTTGCGCTCACCATTTCCATTGTTCACTTCGAACTGCATCAGTTTTTTGAATTGCTTTATTTTCCTTGTCTGCTTCAATTTCTGGGCTTAAATCACATCAGTTTTACATCAACTTTTCAATCACTCTTATCTCAGACATCTATTTTTACTTCTTACTTTAAATCACATCAACTTTCATATTGATGTAATTTATATAACCATCTCCTATTACTTATTCCTGGCATATTGACTTAAAAAGGATTTCCAATTTGTATAAATCTCTGTGTATTTATTATGTTTGCAGTACCTTTATGTGATATGCTGAATTCAAAAATAAATTGAAAATTATTTTCTATATGGAAATATTATAAAAGGCAACATTCTTAAAATAGAATGTTTTTCCTTAACAAAGGACCTAAACCAGATCTTCTGAAATTAATGGGAGTCTTTCCAAGTAGCATTTAGGAAAAATGCAAAGACAGCATTTTAAAAGAAATATACTCCCATGCTATTAAACTCAGATACATTTTCATAGGAAAGATCAAATATGAAATAAATTTAGGATAGAGGTTAAACTTTAAAATAGACATAAATTATAGACTGATGCTATTTTAGTAACACCTGTTTCTAAATGACAAGATAAGTAATGCAAGTAAATGTAGCTTACCAAGCTGATCTGAAAGAAGGAAGGCAAGACTACATTTGGCTCTGACTTAAGCAGAAAGGCAGAAAAGAGTCAACTAACTCCACCGCAGTTACTTCCCAAGGAAAGAAACATATCTGCCTTTTTTCTGGTTCTGAAGACAAGGAATGCAGGGCCAGAACCAGTGCCATGCCAAATGTCTTACTGATTTTAATGGGTCTGGATTTTCAGCCATTTACTACCTGCTATATTGTTACATTTTGCAAGTTAAACATGGAGATGTTAGAATCTTATTACTCAGCTACATAGGCAAATGGATAGAGATGCAGACTACATCCTTTCAGCTGGGTGACTTTCTGCTATCTGTGTGAATTAGGCATCAGATTGGGTGTCCTGCTAAATACAGGTATCTATCTGAGCTAGTTACCCTCAGTTCCCTCCACAGCCAGTGGAAAGAAAATGGCATGTCATGGGTATGCCTCAACTCATCAGCTGAATGACACCCTAAAAGCATCTCTTCCTCTGTGTACAAAAAGTACTGACTAAACAAATCCTAAGGCAATTAGCTCAGTCATAGAAGTCTACACTGTAAATATCTTCAACTAGGCAAGATGAAACCCAGCCATTGTGCGTAAAGCGCAATGCAATGCACAGGAGCTCCCATGGGGGATGAGAATTTCCATTGTGCTCCACTGTAGACTGATGTGGCAATTTGGCTGCCAGTTTGTGCTGACCTCAGATCTTCAGTTACATCATTTTGATACATTAGTATGTAAGAATGATCAACTTCCATACACAAGAAGATTCAGATAAATTCTAATGTGTATTAAATGGAAGATGGTTTGGAAGATGGTTGAATCTTACAAAAAAAAAAAAAAAAAAAAAAAAAAGCCTTAGTTTTCAAATTAATCTGTTGATCATAAGTCAGAATGGACTTCCAAGGATGGGATTGCTCAAAAGTTGCACAAGCACTGACATTCATTATCTCTGGCAGACGTACAGTGGCTACTTCCTTTGTTATTATTTCTTTATTTCTCTTTACTTAAATTGCATAGTTTTCCTCTCCCAAATTCGCTCAGAATTCAATTGCTTGTTATTTTTCTTTCCTTCTCTTTTCCAATATTTGTACTTATAGTTATTCTGGTTTTTGCACTGCAGTTTTATAAAGTTGTTTCATAATTTTTTTTTCTTTCACTCGGCCAAGATGTCATAGAAATCATTTATATTCCAGGAAATTCATAGGTCTCAAAGTTGATAACTATGACTACCAAACAAAAATACTGTAATGACAGTTATACAGCTCAAGCAGACACCTGTGACACCTATAGGATAAAAGTGCATTGATCAGGATATAGTTAATATTATTTTGCCTCAAACCCAATTATAAGTGTACTACAATAATGTGACCAACAACAGCGTGTAAGTACTTTGTAACACTGTGATGGCATAGCCAAATAAAATGTATAGACATTTTGCACAAATATGTATGCAATGTGACAACCTAAGGGACAAACAAAGACTTGTGTGGTTGCTCCTAGGAGGCATCCAAATCATAGGTTTTTCAAGTTAGAGAACAAAGAACAAGGTAAGCACCAGGGACTGCAAACAGGCAGGACTTCTTGCCAAATCCACAAGGATGACTGGAAAAAAACATATACAACATAAGCAGTATCAGGAGCAAATGAGAACCCCCTTTGGTGTGGAGGGTTGAGTAGTATAAATGCATCTGGCATAAGTGAGGAAGATGGAGAAAGATGACAATTCCACTTCCTGACTTCTTTGTCAAAGAACTTTCAAGCCTGCTCACCTTGGCTTCAGGGACTAAGCACCACCAAGGACCGTAGCCATTGTTGCTGTGGTCCAATACAGCATCAGCTCCATGGACCTGATTTTTTGGTCTTCTTAACATCACTCCCATCACAATTTCTAATTCCCTAACTGATACAAATCTTAATCTATACACAAATATATTCAGTTGCAATACTCACAAACTTAGCATATAAATTATTATTACTTTGAAATAGATATCTCCAGAGACCTGTTCAAAAAAGCAAAAACAAAACCCAAAGCCAAAATGTGTGAATTACAACTGCTGCAGTTATTTGTGTGTCAGAAAGTTCTTAGTGTCTTGAAAGGTAACATGGTATGTTTTAAAATTATCTGGTTGAGATTAGAGGCTTAGAGTAATTATAACAAGAACAGCTGAATCTACAAGTTATTGTTGCCTAGTGCATAAAATGAAATGTGTAAGAAATCTACTTATAATATAATACATGCCTAATCATGACAATGCTTCCAATCAACAGTATGAAAATTTTAATAATAAGATTTTGTCAGGGACTGAAAAGAATTTTTCAGTGACATAGGAAGTTCCTCTAGTCCAGTAAGTTTTCTTAAGGAGAAAAAGACTTTCTCCACAGGCCTGTCTCCTTGGGTGGTATAAACGATGAAGTTTTTGTTTCCTAAATTAGATGGGAAAGAAGATACAGAAAGAACAAGATTATCAGGGCAGATTCTTTGTTTGTCCTTTTAATACAAAGATATCTCTTCCTTCTGTTTGTTCCTTCTCCATCCTTGCAACTCTTCCCTAGGAAGAGGAAAAGGTGATCAAAAGGCTTTGAAATTTCTTCCTCCTCCTTCAGTCCTGGATTAGAGATGTAGGTCCTGCTGTAAGCAATCACTCCTTCTACCCAGATTGTAGGATATAAGATGGAAAACTTGGTGGGGAACAGAAGTGAATCTGTCACTATCCAGCTGATGTAAAAGTGATTGACGTAGGACCTACATATGAAAGTGGAATCTGTGAAGTAGGTAGTAAAGCTGGGAAAATGTGAGAACTGGACAGCTTAACAGATGAAAGGAAAAGGAATGATGGTCTGAGGGGACAGGACTGATTTGGAGGAACAGGTCTGATTCCAGAGCATCGGCATGAATAGATGTAGGAACAAAACATCCTTCAAGGCTGTCAGGGGGATAAGGCAGGGAGCAAAGTCATCCTTCTGACATGTGCAAGGCAAATTGTATTATTATATAAATCACTTTAGAAGTAACAAGGAATTCCAGAAGCAGAAGATGGAAAAAAGAAATTCCCACCCAACATCATCTTAAAATGAATGATGACAAGTGTTTAATTAGTAGCAGCACTAATGAAGCCTGGTTTCCTATATCTTTTCGTTGTGTGTGTCTGTATCATTCTACTGTAGCATCCCTAAGGCACTTCCTGCAGTACCTCCCCACAGTCCCAAGCTCTTCTGCCTGTGATGCATTCACTTCCTCTCCATTTACCTGCTCTGCCTTTCCTTCTCAGCATCCTGAACTCCTCTGCTGTATCTTCATCTCCTTTCTGTGATCTAATATTAACAGCTGAGTAAAAGCCAACATCTGTTATAGCTGATTCTGACCCACATGTGTGGTGATTGACCAGACTGTGACAAACAGGCTAAACCAGACAGACAAGCATTGAGTCCATCCTATAGCTTTTTGTCAGTTTGGGAGTTACTGTATTTTTCTTTTCAGTTTGCTTCAGCTACAGATTTTCACAAAAGTTGTAGGAACTTCAGAAGAGATTCAGTTGCTGAAACTTAAACCTGCAGTTCCATTTTAGACACTCTAACTCTGGCAGATATGACACAAGTTGTAAATGAGTGTGTACCCTTCTGCAGTGGCTGCTGGAGACCAGATGAGATTACCTGGTGACATGATACCTGTACCTTGAAAATACAGGCACAGGATGATATAGGAGGCCCCAGAACTATAAACAACTTACCAGTGATCAACCACTTCTATCATAGGAATGCCATGGTGAGAGATGGGTAAAAGAAAATTTAGTGAGGAACAGAACAAAGAGCAAGTATCCAACATCAGTGAAACACACCACAGATAACAAATTCAGGTCTATGTAGACTTGCAGACCAATGAAGAATGAGCAAGGTGTAAAGTGTATCAGCAAACATAAAAATGTTCTCGAGCAGGTCCTAGAGGGAAGAGGAGGAAACCACCAAGATCAGCATCATAGTCTCAACAGACTGAGGATTCCCCCCGCAAACCCCCGTCTTCTGCACCCAAATTGAAGTCCCTACTTAGGACTCAGAGGGGCAGTGAATAGATGAGCATTACACCAGAAAAAGGTAGTTCGTGTATTTGTCATTTTAACTGCATATAATTTGAACTATAATTGTTAGTATCATTGTAACTGGAGTAGCAATAATTCTTTGATTAGTCTGTTAGGTCTTTAATTACACTAAAGATATGTTCTTGATTTTAAATTTATAGTGTGTTCCTTTTATCCACAACATGCTTTTGAATGGAAAAAACTGGTGGGAATTCAAGCAACCTACTGTGTGTAACTTGGATGCAAGAAATTGATAATGGAAAGCTATTATACTCTCCAAGTAAAAAAAAAAAAAAAGAGCCACTTTGGCTTGAATGAGAAGTAAGTGTTTGGAAGGAAATCTTAATCTTAACTAATCAGATGATTTTGGAGGTGGAGTGAGATATGAAAGCCATTTTGTGAGTTGGTGTGGCAAAGCCTTTTGACCCAAGAAAAGCAAGGGCTCTCCAGGTCTAATCATGTGTAGAAGACTTGCTGAAGGGGTTTAAAGTTCTCATGTGCAGAGATAGGAAATAGAGAGCTCTGAATAAACTGCAAACAGGTTTTCTTTTATATTCACAGTAAGTTTCCTCATTTTTTAATATCTGTCAGTGATTTTGCCTGGAATAAGCAAATTTATTATAAATCTGCTCATAACTTGTTCAGTTACCACATTTACTTTCAAGATGTGTGGCAGAATTGCCAACATATGTACCATTACTCAGATGGACTTAGGTCTTTGTGCAGAATAGATTCCAATTTTGTTACTATAAATATTCCTTTACACTGAATTAATTCCTAATTCTACAAATGTTTCCATAAGTTTCAGGTGAGACTGTTCACTACCTTACATGACTTCAATGCCATAATCTGTCTAAAAGCAGTTTTGCTAATTAGACTGAGCTAGCTATAGAAGCAGTTGTTGTTTTCGTTGTTGTGAGTATGCACTCTTCTTTAGGAATGACAAAATGATCAAACTTTCTTCAGAATTTAAGAAATGAAAATCCTTAACAGCCAAGAGGTACACGGGCATTTGACATCAGCACCTTATACACAGCAAGGGCAGTTTCAAAACGTCTGAATCCTGACTGCAAAAAATGACAGCAAAATGTACTGTAGAGAGTTTTACTGTATTATTAGGGACATGGAACAAATGATGTAATAGATTGATCCTGCTTTTAAGTTTTGTGAATAACTTAAAAATGATTCAGTCATCAGTTATGATGTTGAGAAAAGCTAAATTTGCACATTTTGCTTTACAATTCAGAGACAGGTTTTAGCTCTTGTTATTTTTAATCACACCTCTACTTTGGTTACAGTTTAAAATCTGTCATCCAGAAATCCCTGAAGCTTACAGTGTTTCTTAGTCTGCCGAAAATACTTTTGCCTTTGGCTGCCCCTAGGGTTGAGGCTAGAAGAGCACAGGGAAGTATGCCAAGGTCTTGGATGGATGCATAAAGAACTCTACTGGGTCTGCGGTACTTTGGAACTTTTTCCTTGAAGGAGGGCAAATAATCATTAGAGTGTTTGAATACTGGGAAAAAAAAAAAAAAAAATTCAGTGAGGAAAAATAATAAAAAAGAAAGTACTCGTATTGCTTTAAAGCTCTTGTATTCTACATCTGAGTGAAAATGTTCATCTCTTTTAATAAATATGTAAGGCCTCTGAGAATATAATCTATGAATGAAATGTTAATAATTACTTTGCTTGAAAGAAAAAGACCATAATTCCTCCAAACCTCCTGGTTGTACTAGCTTCTAGATCTGGTAGTAAATTTGTATTCAGTAGGACCATCAGTAACTATTACATTTCTTCATGAAGCAATTTTGCTACCTTATTTTCCTCTCCTCATCTTTTCTCTTGGTTGCAAAAAAAGGTCGGAGTCCAAAAGGTAAATGAAACAACGTTATTTTCTTCAGTTCTATAACGTCTGGGTTGATCTATATACATTGTGCATTTGGATCATTACTGTGCATTATTCTTAGTGATCATTACTCTATATATTCAGCAATCCAAAGTGTGTTAGCCACTTTGCAGAGCAGCAGCTGAGATTGTGTCCATTTTGTGTGGTACATATAATTCAGCTTTCTGTCTGACACAGTGCAGATGAGGATGTGAAACTCTAATAAGGAATAAAAAAATCAAGGCCAGGGTAAAACATAGTTCACAAAAAGCTGGTACTAAATGGTAGATAACTACAAAGATAAAAAAAACCCAAAACATCAAATGATATTAAACCACTTTCTGAAGTATTTATTTTGGAAAAAATTCTACGGAAGTAAACAATATCATTTTTATGGTGATATGTATAGGGAATATTTATACTATCACTAAAGGAAACCTTAGAGTGCTGGGCATCTGAAAATAAACATCTACAGTTTGGATCTCCTGAAGAGAGTCTGGTTTCCCAAGTGCTTTGAGTTCCCATTGGGCACTCTGTCACTGTGCAGCCTGAGGACTTATGTAAGCTTGGATGTTCAGAGTTACTGAGGCTCCCTGCGTCCCCCTGAGTGAATCTGGTCACTGTTCTTTAAATCAATTATTTTAAAAATATTGGCCACATCCCTAAACGTTAGTGGTTACTGCATTTCTCAGCAAGAACAAGTGTTCTGATTCCTTGAGGTGTTGGATTTTACTGGGATTGTCACAGTCACCGTAAAGGCGGGGGTCTCCACATGAATAGAAGAAAAATATGCTTGGCAGAAGCACCAGTCAACAAAATATAGCAGCAGGCCAGAGTAGGAGAAGAATTAAAATAGACAAAGCAAGCTGAGAACATAAACAGGACGTAGTATCTCATTCTAGAAATGACAGACACTCAGGACTATTAACTGCTTACCAATCCTGCAATACTAAATTTGATATTGACTTCAGATTAAACAGCAAGGGATAGTTGAGCTTCTGGACATGCATGTTACACAAGGTATATAAATTTCTATGTCTTTGATATGCTGTTGTGGTTTAACCTGGCAGGCAGCCAAACACCACACAGCCGCTCGCTCACTCCCCCCCACACAGTGGGATGGGGGAGAGAATCGGGAAAAAAAAGTAAAATTTGTGGATTGAGATAAAGACAGTTCAATAAAACAGAAAAGGAAGGGAAAATAATAATAATAATAATAATAATAATAATGATAGAATATACACTATGAGTGATGCACAATGCAATTGCTCACCACCCGCTGAGCGATACCCAAGCAGCGATCGCTACTTCCTGGACCACGCCTCCTATTTATATATTGAGCATGATGTCACATGCTATGGAATACCCCATTGGCCAATTGGGTTAGCTGTCCTGGCTATGCTCCCTCCCAGGTTCTTGTGCACCTGGCAGAGCATGGAAAACTGAAAAGTCCTTGACTAGTGTAAACACTAGTGTAAACACTACTTAGCAACAACTAAAAACATCAGTGTGTTATCAGCTTTCTTCTCATACTAAACCCAAAGCACAGCACTAGGAAGAAAATTAACCCTATCCCAGCTGAAACCAGAACATATGCCTCAACTGGGTTTGTGGACAAATAAAAGTGAACACCATAGAGATGCACATTGAAATTTACTACTGGAACATATAGGCAGAAAGTTAAATAAGTATGTCTTTCTGATATTGGATAGGAAACTTATTTTCTAAAGTTAAAGACTGAACAGAAAAGCTATCTTTTGTTCTAGGAAATGAGAATGTTAGAAAAAAAATCTGCACTTCAGGTTTACTCTGTAATGACAATGTTTATTTTAAACTAGGTAGTGTGTGATCTATATATATTTAAATCTAAGGGTTTGTTGAGCCACATGTAATTAAACTCAGTGAATCACTTTATTTGCAGCCTTGAGAAGAATTAATTATAATCCCATATCCCCAACAAGCTTTAAACAGTTACGTTTGCATAGAAAATGAAAAAGAATTTTGCATATCTTGACTGTCTCAGAACATATAAATAATTATATTTTCAGTGGGGAGAAGCTAGGTATTTTGCTTATCTATCATATGTTAGAGTAGTGACTTCCTCCATCCCTAGTGATCACACAAATGTTCATTATGATCTCAGTCTTTCTTCTCAGTCTCTCCTCTCACGGTATCAGATATACCATGCCTATTAATAGCTTGGTAACTTAAGAAATACTAGAACATACTGCTTAGAGTCACATGAGTCAGCTGTGATAATGTAAAAAATGCTGGCATCTTCCATACTTCGTGCCTGTGTTTTATAGCATATTTTCTAGATAAAAATATCTAGAAATATCTGTGAAAGCCAAAATGTCCATAACTCAGTGATATACCAATCAAATTTTTTATTTTGAAATTTAACAACAGAAGGATTTACATGGATGTGTGTTTAAAATTCTTCTGGATACAAGTAGGTTATGGTTGCTCCTTGCTYTCCTTGATCAAATCCAGATAAATAATCAGGACTCTAGGTCTTCTTCTTTGTGTTGTTTTCAGCACATGAAACCATTGAAAACATTTTCAGTCAAGGAGAATATAAAAATTAAGATGTGGAAGAGTATGAAGACAGTCATGAGTATATCATATCAGAAAGAGCTAGTTATTTTAGGATATCGGAGATGTTTTTCAATTTMAAAATGCATTACTGTGATACCACATTGCTTCATACAATGTGTTCATACAATTTTCTCTAATTGTAAATACACCATGACAAAAGATTCCTGATTGGATTTTTCATATATTTCTATGGAGCTCTGCAATACCCTTAATGATAATTCTATGATGAACAGAAATTTGCAAATTCATTTTTTTCTTTATTTACTCTTCTGATTGTTCTCCTTATACAAACATAAAAGAACACTGAGTCAGCGGTAGTTAAATTTCCTTCAGCACAGTGGATGGTTAAGCATATTATGCAGTTGGACTAGAAATGCTGGTAATTAGAGTTATTGAATCTGGCTGGAAACAATTACATTAATTTCCGTTGATTTTATCACAGCCCTCAAAAATGTTATCAAACATAAAGACAAATGCATGAAATCCCACTAATATAAGTTTTTATTAAGGCTGTAAAACAAAACTAGACAAGGAGGGAGAGAATGTAAAATAACTCATATTTTTAAAGGAGTCTCTTTGTTTTTCTCTAAGCTCATGACAAACGAGAGGACATAGGCCTCGATTCAACCTTGGTGTAACTCAACTGAAGTTAGCTGAGATACACCAAACATGGCTTTGCCCCAGAGGGTTTTAGATTCATTTATTTTAAATGCAGTCTATACATATTTTAAAATGAGCATTGCCCTTCAGAATGCCAAAATAGTGAGTGTAAAAAGAAAGACATCCTGAAAGATAAAAGAAAATGTGTGTGATAGGAAGTATTTTAGGCCAGAAAGTCAAACAATTTAACCACCTTTCCAGTCTGATTCATCTGACTCGCACTTTGCTTATGCAATGGCTGTGAATTAAACTCTGGTGAAGATAGGAGAGGGCATATGATTTGCTAGTGCTTCTGACTGATTTGGATCTATTGTGGTTTAACCCAGCAGGCAGCCAAACACCACACAGCCGCTCTCTCACTCCCCCCTCCCCTCAGTGGGATGGCGAGAGAATCGGGAAAAAAAAGTAAAATTCGTGGACTGGGATAAAGACAGTTTAATAAAACAGAAAAGGAAGGGAAAATAATGATAATAATAATAATAATGATAGAATATACAAAATRAGTGATGCACAATGCAATTGCTCACCACCCACTGACTGATACACAAGCAGCGATCGCTACTTCCTGGACCACGCCTCCTATTTATATATTGAGCATGACGTCACATGGTATGGAATACCGCACTGGCCAGCTGGGCCAGCTGTCCCGGCTATGCTCCCTCCCAGCTTCTCGTGCACCTGGCAGAGCATGGGAAGCCGAAAATTCCCTGACTAGTAGACTACTCAGCAACAACCAAAAACATCAGTGTGTTATCAGCATTCCCTTCATACTAAATCCAAAACACAGCACTAGGAAGAAAATTAACTCTATCCCAGCCGAAACCAGGACAGATCCTTCCTAAAAGAGACTGCATCATTCACTTGTTGGGTATGCTGCCATACTCAGAAAAATAGAAAGAAAGAGATTATGTCTTCAGATATGGTGCCATCCCCCAGGACAAAAGGGTGATTAGAGTCTTTAGCTCACTTTTCAATGCAGTTCTAGCCATCTTCCTGTCTGAAGAGAGTTATGGGCTGCATGGAGACCTGCATGTTCAATCCTTCCTCCAATTCTTCCTTCCCAGTGCATAGAAAGGTGGGAGAAAATGTGGAGGTCATGGAGTGTTACCTGACTCTGCTGTTGGAGATGGAAGTTAATTTGTAAAAGGACATAAGGATCGGTTGCTGTGTTCATACTGCTAGATGAATTGCAGATCTAGCAATGAACTTTTAAGTGTTCGGAGTCCCCTCTTCCATCCACGCCGTTGTTTGTTAGGCAGGTGTATGCCCTAGAGTCCCCCTCCTGGCTTCCAGCTGCTGCTTCAAAAGGCTGCTGGTCTCCTGTAAGTCCTGAATTGTGTCTGTCAGCTTCATGTTAATGTATGAGATACCATAGGACATAAGAATGGCTGTAGCTGGCTATGCATGGGTTACTGTAGCTCTTCTTATGAAACACAAGGAGGGTACCATTACCATTTGTTATAGTCTGAATGGGATGGAGAGGAAGGCATAGTATCTGTTTCCTTTCTGCTATCAGATTGAAAGGACTGAATCTATTTGCATGTGAGGGTACAGTAGAAACCATATCTCCTTGAACATGAACAACAGTTAAAGGACTCTCTCCCTGAGGCAAATGGTGAATATGAATTCCTGCTACTTGTGAGGGTTATAAGGGAGTACAAGTCCTCTGAAAAGTGAGGAGCTTTTTTGTAGGTTTTTTTTCTGTGTTTTTATGCTTATGCAAGTCTCTTCTCTTGTGACACATTTGCAGGATTAAGGTTTCCTATAGCAAAGGGGAGTGCTTTAAGAGTCATTCTAGGCAAATTTACAAATACGTACATTGTACCTAAACAGGGAAGGAGGAGAACAGCCTATTGGGCTGTAGCCAGCCTCCCATACCAGTGAGCATATATACTACTATCAGCACGAAAGTATAGCCAGCTAGGATGTGTGAGCATGCTGCTTCTGTTTTAGAGAAGAAACTCTGCTATGTTCTTGAATATGTCTTGCCTGGAAGAATCACTATGACGAAGGCAAATTGCTCATCTACACTACTGACGTAATCAGGGTTGAATTTAGCTGTATATTTAAAGGTCTATAATTTATAAATTCTACATATTTCGTTGAGCCTGTCTCTGCTTGCATTAATCAATTCATCATGAACATTTATAGGAGCTACAAGGAACCTACAAGCCAGTACTGAGAGATCAGACCTTGGATATGCAAAAGGTTTATGTTAGGAATTCACTAACCTGATTAATTTCTCGTGTTAACCCTACTACATGCTGGAAAGTGGGAGCCACAAGAGCCAATGTCCCAAATGAGAGGAATTTGAGAGTCTGAAAGTAGAAAACACTAAAGAGAAAGAAGGCTATAGCTAAAATATGTATCATAAATATATCTCTCTCCTTTGCTTAGGTACCAGGCTGAAATACTGAGTTAGGCATTCAGGTAAGACTTGGTTTCAGACCAGAAAAATTCTTTTAGCATATAGGTATTTCAGTTAGTCTGTTGCAAAGGTTCAACTAGATGCCTCTCCTGTAGAACCAGCAGACAGGGTGGAGATGCCACTAAATCTTGTGCCATAATCTTATGCCTAGAATATATAATTTTTTTATGAACTCTTCAACCAAGATTCAGTTGGGGTTAATCTCTCATGTCCCATTTCTCTGGAGAGTGCCTTGAACTCTGACACTGTGTAAAATTCATGGGATGAATAAAAGAGCAATAAAAGGAAAGCAGGACTTTGCAGCCTGGTGGTGAGGGATTCCTATGAGAGGAAAGAGTGTTGGGATCCTCTCCCTGCTCCGTGGGATTCCTGTGCATTTTCCATTACACAGACACAAGATCCAGTGCAGAGGAAGTCATGAAACCAATAAGTGAAGTTAAAGCATCCCTCAAAAAGTAGTGTTTTCATCAGAGAGTCATACAAGAGACCAAAGCAGGTGAGACTTAGGTGTGAGGTAGGCATTAAAATGCTTTGTTCAGCCAAGGTGACAGTAGTTCTAAGAATGTTCTGTAGATATCTGGGTAAGTTTAGTGACCAGCTAAAAAACATATAGACTGTGTTATTAGGCAGAGATTTTGTGGAGTATAATTTTGAATTTACTTAATTGGATTTCATTAGAGTTGAACTTCAAATTGCCTTATGGGTGGTTTTGGATCTATCCCTAAGTAAGTGTTAGCTCACTCTTAAAACTAAGTTGTGGTTCTTAACTCGCTTTGTTGCATTTGCTTGAAGAAGCAGAAATAATGTTATATTCTGATGCAAAAATTAGCCACCATCCAGTAATACCTGGAAAGGAAATACCTGGTATAAGAAAAAACTTTTTTATGATAAAGGAGAGCACTGGAAAAGGTTGCTCAGGGAGATTGTACAGACTGTATCCTTGGAGGTTTTCAAGAGCAGGTTGGGTAAATCCCTGAGAGACTTGGTCTTACTTTATTGTTGACTCTGTTTTAACCAGAAAGTTGGACTACAGATCTCCTGAGATCCCTTCCAAGCTGAATTATCCTATCATCCTATTATCTTAATACTAATGAGATAGACCAAAACAGCTGCTTTAGACACAAATGAGAATTAATTTAAAATAGAAGATAGGCATTTCCACTGTAGATGTTTAATACATAGGTGCCATTCTTGATCCATTATACCTTAAAACTTAATTAACAATTTAAAATAAATATTTCATAGGAGTATGTTTCCACTGCAAGCAGAAATTGTATAATCACTAACATCTGTCAGCACCTGGAATTCATGGGATTGACTAGACATCCTAATTGTAGATTTTGAATTTTGTTACCTCAGCCATTGAAATATAACAGGAAACAATGGAGTTATTTGTTAAGGCACAATGCTGTACAGTATCTGAACAATACGGCTAAGTGTCTTGGATTTTGATCCATAGGTATTACATAGAATGAAAGCTTTAAATTTTTTCCTTAAATTCCTGTCAGTTTCTTCTGAGTTCTATAGTTAGTTTAGAAAAAGATCACAGTTACACAGGTGGTAATAATTTTGGGATGAGATTTTGCAGATCATGTTTATGCTGGCATGCTTCTAGAGCAGCAGGTATGGACACAGATGACTGAGAGTCTACCAGCTATGCTGAATGCATGCAGACACATATCTCTTCCTTTCTGTATTCTCAACTTGCTATTAGGAAGAATGATACTGACTTCTTATGTTAAGTACATACAGGTGCATTAAGAGCCAGAAACTCTTACTGAATGACTTCCTTTCAACACAAATAAGTTTGTAAACTCAATCCATCTAATCTGCAGCCAGAGAATGCTTATATCACCAATCTCTTTCTCTTTCCTATAACTTTTCTCTTGAACTGCAGTTTTCATTTTTATTTCAGGAGTGGTAAAGACGAAGGAACCTGTAAACTGCTACATAAATCCAAACTGTGTTATTCTTAGATTGAGGAGCACTATACTGTTTATAATTTATTAAAAACAGCAGTGCTATTACAGAACTTAAGCAGATGTCAACACCAATCTAACATAGTTCATTGGCTCTTCTATTTTGATACTTAGAATTAGACCTTAACAGAAATAATAATTGGGTGATGAAGATCTCAGATCTGAACCCATATCTAGATACATGATCAGATATCAGCTCTTGCTGTAAGTTAGAATTTTATGGGGGGGGKGKGTGTGTTTGCTTGTTTTTTGTGTGTTTGTTTGGTTTTGTTAAGTATTCCTGTAAATTGCTGCTTTTCATTTTCTAGAAAAAAATGTGAAAAGAGATTGTCCATTTAAATTTCTTAAATTAAAAATGCCTACAGTTAGTCTCTCTCACTGTTTCACTAAGGGCAGTACACAATCCTGTGGCTGTTCTTTATAAGTAGTACACTCAATTATAGCTATGCACTGTATTCTGACCTTTTTATTGGTGCCCTGTATGTCCTTTTCACTACGTCTGGTATATGGTAATCAGACTCCTGACACAGACTGAAATTTATTGATCACATTATCCCTGAAATGCTTTTTTTGCACTGGCTCATCTCCCTGTTCATTGTGCTGATTTTAAAATGTGATTCCACACCAAATAGTGCATGTCATTAGTTGACATTAGCTTATGAATTCATGCCTGAGTTGAAGAGTTCTTGGGAGTCCTGCATCTTTCCTGTGACTCCCTTTGTGCAACATCCACTGTATATATTTCATTGAAGAGTCTCTAAAGATCTTGGAAGTTTCAGAACACTCACCCTCYGTTTTGATGCAGGGGAGGAGCTGACAAGTGGTGGGAGGAGAAAGAAATTTGTTTTCTGGTAGTCTAGATACACCCAGTGAGCATCATTTATACTGATTTCTAGCTAGTTTCTAATTTAGATATTTTTTACAGAGGGGTCTCTGAAGAGAAAGGAGGAGGATCACACTGCACTCTCTGGCAAAATTGTTCTGGGGAGCTCTAATGAGTGGCAAGACCTGGGCTGGTAATCAGAAAGGTGAAATGTGACTTAAAAACAACTTTGCTCCTTTCTCCACTCCTGAGGTCTTTCAACTGATCACAGAGGCTCTGGCTCCTAATGAGCGACAATGTTATATTGGCTTGGTGATGTGCATTTGCATTATGTCCCTACCTTTGCAGCATCTTGGAAATGCTCTTTTGGATACTCTACAAGAGACAACAAGCATTTGTTATAGCCCAATGCAAGTTCAGAAGGAAATTCTGTCATAGATTGTAGCTAGGGAAAAAATGGCAGCTTTCCAATGAAATGCTCCTTTATTCCATAAAATGAACATTCAGTTCCTACACAAAGCTGAGCTATCTTAAAAAATAATATACAAGTGGTCTTTGTTCTAAGTATTGGAAGTTACATGCGAATTATTTATCCAGTGGATTTCCACGATTTCAAAATCAAATTTGACAGATAATCTCTTAATTAAGTCTAACAAAAAAGACAAAGCACAATCTTAACTTGGCACTGAAATTAGAGTCATGAACCTATTTTTGTACTGAACCTACTTAAATATGTAGAAACATTTTTGCTTTCATTTTATTTGCCTTTCATTTGCATATGGTGAAAGAAATCAAATTTGAAGAGGAAATGCACAGTTTGATTTACCAGTGATTTTGAATCAGAATCCGGACATCAGTTTGGGTTCTCAGTCTGAAAGCTTTACACATAACAAGTTCATTGACTTATATGTTACTACATGCTGAATATCAAGACTGGAGCTGTTAACAACCTTTTATCCACAAAGGGTCTACCATTTTATATTTTCATAACAGAAGCAGAAATTTGAARAAAAATAGATCTTTATGACACATACAAACAGCTCATCCATACTGTGCTCTTTTAACCATTATTTGAGAGACAAATCAAGAGAAAAGGCTAAAATGACATTTTTAGCTTCATACATAAGGTTAAGACCTTTTTATATCTAAATAGAAACCTATTAAATAAAACTAATTGGTAAGTATTTTAGCATCCTTGACAAATACTCATTAACAACATACAGTTTTTTCAACTGAAAACTGCACTGAATTAAAGAAAAGGGCGTGGAATTCACTTCTTTCCAAATTTAGTAAAGAAATTCTGCATTACAGTATGTATATTATGTTAAGTGATGTTAAGAGTGTGGCCACCTCCTCCAGCCGATCTGGCCCAGGTCTCCCTCCTGCCTGGCTGCTGGAGCCCAGCCTGAGGATCCGGGGTCTCTGCCTAAGCTGAGGGACAYGGCTGCTGCTTTCCTGTTTGCAGGTACAACCAGTAGCAAAGCTATGCACGTATCCCAGAGACAGACACAGACACACACGGACACGGAAGCAGGACACTGCCACGGCCGGTCACACAGGCTGCCACAGACAAGGCACTGCCTTGAACAGCACCTACATAGAGGACTGACGTACAACACAAGCACAGACAGCCAAGTCTCCTCCTCCTCTTGGGCTGGCAGAGACAGGAGGTCACTAGTGCAGGCAGACACACAACACTCTCCAGGTTCACAAGCACATGCACATTCGTTGTTCCCTCGAGTACTGGCAAGGCCCCTCTGTCCACGCAGCACCCCTGCCCACATTCCAGCCCCCTTACCCACCCACGAGTCCCCTCTTTGCTGGCTGGTCCAGCTCGGTGCTCGCTGCACACACGCAGCACTCACACACTCGTCCCACAGGCACCCCACAATCACGGGTCCCCCAGATACCAGCATGGACCCTCCACTCACCTGATACCCTGGCCCAGACCAGAGGCCCCCCTGCTTGTCAGCTGGTCCAGCTTAAGATTTGCTGGTGAATATACATGTACACCCCATGCACACCAGGATTGGGGAAGATAAAGATGCTCAGAGCCCCAGCAGCCAGCACATGGCACATGGGCTGTGTCCTGTGGTCCCAGTCCAGCCACCGGCACTGAGCCCCTCACTCGCACTGGTCCCCCCAGTAGCTGGTTTTGGGACACGCACCATTCCCACTCCATGGCTGGAGGTTAAAGACACCCACTTGCTCCAGTCGCTGACACTGGGACCCCACTCGCTCCCGTAGCTGACACCACAGGCCAGGGGCACCCACAACCCTGGTCTGACTCCAGTAGCTGGCACCAAATTCCACTCACACACGTACAGGTCTCACCAGCAGCTGTAGTCACTGTAGTCAGTCCTTGCATCGCACACATACACACGAGATAGTGAGATTACACAGAGATAGTTAAGAAAAGGTTTAGAAGAAGAAGATATGAGAAGATAAGATAGACTGTGGTGATCAGACACAGGGCTCAGCCAGACAAGTGCACCAACTGGCCCCGTTTTACACATAACCTCTCCCTTTTATACCCTTTTCTGTCTACCCCCACTTTGTTACTCCCTGCTTCCCCTTACCCTGCACATTGCCTCATCAGTTGGCATAGTCCCACCGACCTCCTCCAACATCCTAGACCCTCAGGTTCCTATCCTTATCAGTTGCAATGTCCTGGTTTGCCTGCAGTTTCCTAATAATCCATCAATTAGTGCTAATGACCAGGTTTGTTTCTGGTTGTCTTTGTTAATGTTAATTGGTCAGGTTTTATGTCTCTGTGTGTTGTCTCCCTCCCTTTCCTTATCTTTCCAACTGAATAAAAGATACCTTCTCACTCCATATATCCTTACTGATTTGTGCAACTGACCACGTTTGTTCATATCACACCCCCACTTATCATGTGTGGTCAGGTTTGTCCCTGTGTGTTCTTGTTTATGGCTCCTTTGAGCAGACACCCTTAAGGGAGCAGACACTGTCCTTCCATATATCCTCAGATATTATTTTCAAACAGACTAAAGCCACTTAAGAAGAGAACAGACATGTAAATCATACAATACAAGAAGACAGAGCAGAAGAAACACAAGGAGGGAGTGTTACTGAAGATGTCCCTTTATGAAACCAATTTTAATTAGTATTACCTTACATAAAACAGAATCATCCTACAGTTAATGATGTAGGAGGAGGAGTATCATAAACAGAGGAGGAAGAGGTTCTAGAAAGGTTTTCAAGCAACTCCATTGATAAAACTCTCAGATGAACTTGTTCTTTCTCAGATGTGCAAATGCCTGAACAGCATTAGAAGCCTTACCTGCATTTGCAGRTGAAAGCTGAAAAACACTTAAATGAGTACACTTTATACAATTTGTTAAACTAACACACAGTTTTAAAATATAAATGCATATCTGACATTTCTCGGTTTCAATGATCTTTTATGACAAAGTAATTATGTCAGAAACAGAATCTGACATGTATTTCCTATAGACATTTTTCTCTGAAACTCAAGTTTAGGGAAAAAACCCACCTTTTAAAAGTATTAATTTAACAGAAAACCTTGAAGTAACCCTGTGCACCTCTGCTCATCCAAGGATCTACACTAAATATCTTAATATAGAGAATGAAAATGTATTTAGGCTTCCAGTGTTGATAAAGCAAAGAGTAAGTAATTTCTTTTGCTTCTCTGGTCTCTGACATGTTCTTTCATTTGTTCCTTAATGAGTACCTTTACTGAGTCTCTTTAACTCATTTCCTTCTCCTTTCTTCTCTAACTCTTGGACTTGGTTGTTATATTGGTTGTTATCTTCTTTCCCCACAGCTATAGCTTTGGAAGCAGAATCTTCTGGGAGAATGATTTCATCTTGCTGTGCTCCCAAGGGTCTAGTTATGCCCCTTATAGTGATGTCCCTGGTGACTATTTTGTTTAGACTTGGAGAGTATCTGTTTTACTTTTATATTTTAGCAGTGAAAAAATAGTATCAGTCACAGCAACAACAATAGCAACATTGAAAACCTGTAGGGAAAAAGAATGAAATCCACCACAGACAGGTCAATAAGGAAAATCCAAGACAAAATTTTAGCCCCAACATATCAAATGTTTCAGTATCCAGATGCAAATTTGTAGGTGGAGAGAAGATAAGATGGAACAACCTCCTCATTAGCTTGCACTGTCATCGTGCAATGGGGTTAGAGATGGAAATTTTCCCTCAGTTAATTTTGAGCTGCCACTTGGTTGGAAATTTTATGTTAGGTCCTCATTTTTTTTTGAGTAAAAGTCAAGTATGTGAGTGGGAAAGCCTGTGCAGTACACAGAGAAATTACATACTTCAAAATACTCATGTGTTGATTAGGGATTTAGGAAATAAGGAGGACCACAGAGTTGGTATCTGAAATTCCATTGCTTTTCAGGCTTAGGCTTCTGACTTACCTGCGGGTAGATATCTTCATCAAATTAAAAAGAAGAGACTGGACTTCTCTGTATTTAAGCATCTATAGCTATTACTGCCCATGGGCCACTATTTTCTTTCAAAGCATAGTCAGAAAAAGAGAAAGTCCTGCCAACTTTTTATATAGTGTTTTAGGAATCATGCGAGAAATTGGTGGTAAAGGTAAAATATCTGTTTCAGTCCAATGGTTTCAGGTTTCAGACCCGTATCTCACCGTGACCACTTGCTACAGGCTAATTATACAACAAAGCTGCATCACTGTACAAATCAAAGTATATGATTCATGAGACCAGGGAAAAAAGAACAAAGTGGAAGCATAGCTGAAGTGCAGTTTTTATGAATGATAACTTAGGAAGAAGGCAGAACAGCTTCTAATTGTACAATTTTCCAAGCCAGCTTCTTGCTGGAGTCAGAAAACCAGTCATTGCACTGCTGCATTCCCCACTGTGCCAGAGCTGTGGAAAGCTGGGCTCCCTTTGCTGCCAGCTCCAAAAAGGGAAGCTGGGACAACACCTATTGCTAGGGAGTGAGAAGACCCTCCTATCCGAAGCTGTCACAGTTCTCTCTTTTTTCTTCCCAGTCCCCCCAGCTGTGATGAGGAGACTACAAGCCTTACCTCTCCACCATATCCTTTCTATAGCATAACAGCCCCAGCCCCTGTTCTTTGTTCTTGCAGTAGCAAAATTACACTTCATTCAAAACTTGTGAAACAGCTTAAGAAGAAGTCCAGAATTTCAGTCCCTGCTCAGTGGGCTGCTAATGCCTTTTGTACTGGATAACATTTGAGAATCTCTAAGTTCTTGCAACCTGGCACTCTCAAATGGCTCAATTCAAATGAATTTGGAATCATTCAGACAATGTTTCAAACTGTGAAGTGTAAAGCCAGCTATCAAAGTTTTAAAAATGTCAAAAAATAAGCTTTTGGGGGTTGAATTTTCATTTTTATTGAGAGCAGAAGAGACATAATATCAACTTGCTGTTGAATATTTATGTACAGAACTCTGCTTTTATCAGTTTAAGAAAGAGATTTTTTTAAAAGACTGTACAATCAGAAAGTATTTTCATATGTATAATATTTAGAATAGTTGTTCACTTTTTGTAGCTCTTGGTTATTTTAAAAAATAACCAGTACAAAGTAACAAGTATTGTCTCTTATTAAGAAAAAGATATTTTTCATTGTTTTAAAGAAATAAAAGTGTGCAAAACAAACCAGTGGTACTCTTATTGCTAATTCCTGGCATGCAAGTTTCTTTAGGTCCTGTAAGATTGCATTAGTCACAGTAACAGCATGTCATATCTGAAATGCTAAGGAAACAAAGTAGGAAAGTCACGAGAAGTGACACATTGCAGTATAGCCTAGCATGAAGCAATACATCAGAATGTGTAATGGCTAGAACCAATTTATCCATTTGTTTTATAATCCTTTAAAAGAGCAATTTATTTAAGCGATGTTTTGGGAATGTTTTAAATCATTTTTAAAGGATCTGCACAACAGCTTCCTGTATTGTAAAGCAAGCTGCTACTACTCAAAAGTTTTGGGGCCAATTCCTGGTTCACATGAGAGAAGTGTTACCAGTATCATAAAATAGATGCAAACATATGTTATGAAGTTAATGTTAAGATAGAAACAGATTGGGCTGACAACATCCTGGAGACTGCATTAATGACTCATTTGCATAAAGTCACTTCAGTGGAAAACTTTATATTCAGTTTACAAATTTTCTCAGCCTGAAGAGAGTTAGTTTAAAACACTAGTGAAAAGAAGATGCCTCAGAGAACTGGTAGTAAAAGAGCTGTGCTGTGTATGGTAACATAATCATTTCTTCTGCTATGACTCTTGTTTTTTCTACAACTTCTCCATACTCTGTCCCAGTACCTTTCTAACATCTCCTTTCCTTTCTTTTCAATATAGGGAGACAGAGTGCTGTCTTTTCAAAAGATCTTCTTATCTCTCAGTTTTCCTCCCAGTTTTAAGGACTTTCTAACTGATACACTTTTTGCAAGGAAACGTGTGTGTGTGTGTGTACAAACAGTTCCTTCCAGCATCTCCTGATTTGACAGTCATGAACTCAAATAGGCAAAAATTTCATTTTTTGTAATGATGTTTTCTTTGATGTTTGACTCTCCTTTTACCTAGATGTTCCCATATTTAAAGACAAAAAAGTTCAAAATGATGCTGTAGCACATATGTACCACTTTAAACAAGTGTTTTTCTGATACGATCTTTTATATTTTCTGGGAAAAAAAAGGTTATTCTGACAAAATATTCTATAGTTCTTATACAGATAAATGCACATTTGCTTTAAGAAAATCACTTTCAAAGTAATGAGTATATAAAATCAGAATGGTCTAGAATCTCCTTATTTCAAAATTGGGCATGAAGATATGTAGTTTGTTGTATTATACAGAGCTATGATAATGCAACATAAGCTTGTTACTAGCAGATATTTTTGCTGACTAAAGCCTGGAAAGCATGGAAGTAAATAACTAATTATAATTATCTGCTGATTTTACATTGCTATCTATTGTCTGGTAATTATGGATCTGGCCTGTCTCTTTTTACATTTTTAATGTAAACCATTAAGATCTCCACAAGCCTTTGGCCTATTAAAGTAAAATTCTCTTCATAATATTTTCAAAATTCAGGATGTGTCTGTAATTCATAAGCTGCAGCCAGGGGTGTTACTGAAGAAAAGAATCTCCAGTGAAATACCTTGGTGAAGTTTAACATTTTGTTATTGAGAATTTAAATTGAGTCACAAAAGAAAATTTCTCTTCAGAGTTCCAAAGCAAAATCCAGCAGAGGTCAATACCTGAAACAAAATGGGAGGGTTTGGCAGGAAGATGTGGTCTGACATGAAAAGGTATTGCAAAGTATGCACAACACTTAGAAGAAAAATGTAACAGTGTTATTCATGAGAGAGGACTCAGAAAAGGATGAGGCTCATAAGTCAAAGACATATGATTTCCAGGGAATTAACGATGAAATTAAAAGCTAATTCATCAGATTTTTAGCACTGGAAATTCCAAGAGAAGACAAACATTTCCTGTACAGATTCACTGTGAAGGATTATTATATAGACTTTTGATTAATTAACACACATTTAAATCTCCACGATGAAATAGTTCCCATGTGTTTGCTTAAGTACCTTTCCCCAGGCCAAATACAAAAAAGAGAAAATTGGAACGCAGTTATGAAAAAAGGACGCCAAGCCTTTTTAAAGTGATACTTTAGAGCAGCTTGTAGCTGCTTATATCTTTCAACTTTGAAATCGAGTTTTTACTTCAGGCTGCCATGCCAGGGTCACATCACGTGGCTAGCAGTGAACTCTGCCAGTAGGCAGGATGCTGAATAATTCAAATTTCCAAAGTGTAAGGAGAAAACTAGCAATCACTCCAGTTAGTTTCTATCTGTAGTCCTTTTGACTGTCACTTTAAGAAGTCTGGTCATTGTCTTTAAAAGAACAATTCTGTGTTTATCCAATGCCTTGTCCCTTCTGTATTTTTACCTCTTGAAAAGTATTATTTGTGTTCTGAGACACCACTTAAATTAAAACCTTTTGATCCTGCTATAAACATTAATTCTAATTAAATAACTGTTCAAAACTAAACAGCAGTTTAGTGTGAAATATGAACATTTTTTTTTTTTTTTTTTCTGAACAATGGTAGTTATCTGCATTCCTATGAATAGCAAATATCCAGAATTCAAAGGCACTTAGGTTCTATATATTTGATGAATGAAAAATGAAATTACACACCTAGATACCTTCTTGGGATCTATATCTCTGCAACACTGTCTTTGTTTCTTTGAAAACCTGGAAGTCTTTTTTAATCTATTATGAAAAGAAAAAAAAAAATCAGAAACCCAGCATTTAATCCCAATTTTTATCTCAATTTATCCACTATCTAAAATTAATTAATTTGGAATACTTCAGTTTGTTCTTCTCACCATATTATATCAAGACACAGAATTATGAACTTCTGATCCTAAGTTTTTTCATTCATAGAAATGTATATAGGCAGCTTTGGGAAAATTGACAATATGGGTAAAATCACATGGAAAAAAATTGCACATTTTACACTCTGTAAGCCAGCAATTATTTGAACAAGTTTCCAAGGCATACAGTAAATTCTCTATTGCTTCAAAATTTTAAATTAAATTTGGCAGCCCCACAATAAGGCTCGGGGTGGATTCCCATTCCCATTGAAATCAATTGGAATGTTGCCTTTTGTTTTTTTGGCAAGGAGGGGATTTCACTTAAGGATGAAAACAGCAACTGTTCACTGATGTTCTTCTGGTATGTAGGTTTTTAAAAGCAGCTATTGGACTTTCACGACTGTGGCAGGTGCACCYGCCCTGATAAAAGACCAGGGGCATCAGGACCTCCGCGTCCTTACTTTTCGCGCCCTTACTTTCCTGCCTTTACAGTGGCGAGTGCCGACCGTCATGTACACACCTTGGGTGTCATGTATACACCCCGGGCGAGGAGTAAGAAAGTTGAGGCCCTCAGCCAATCAGAGTTGACCACAGGTCAGATTCGACTGGGTATAAATGGAGCCCCACCAGAGGGCAAGTTGAGTCGGTCCTCCTCGGAGCAGCGGGTCTGCAGTCAGGGACTCTCCCCTTGGGTTGGGATGCCACCCAAGGAAGCTCCTCAAGGTTGAGAGCCCTCATCTTATATGTGAGTGATTGTGCACATTTTGGATCCTCATTTCTAAAGCCAGTTGTGCAGTATTAATTCCTCGTACACCATCCTGAACCTGTGGTTTACTGATGTTGGAGTGTTGAACTATTTTGATGAGCCTCATTTCTAGTTAGTTTTCTGCTAAATAATTTTGGTTTAAATAAAGTTTACTTTTGAATCTATCATCTGCCTAATTTGATTTTGTGAGCTTCTGCAACAAGGACTTGAACTTGCATTTCAGCAACTACAACATGTGCCTAAGCCAGACCATCAGCTATATCTGGATTTTTTGTTGTGTGCCCTGAAGAATAGAGCAGACATGCCCATAGTATGACATATTTTCTACAGGTGCAGAAAAAAAGAAATTAGAAGGTTCTGTATTTAACACATTTTATGAAATCCATCTGGGAAATACAAGGAGTCAAATCTTCATTCTAGACCCTTTCTCTTCCATGTAAACTGATATTGAAAATAGCAAATAATTAGAATATGGTCATTACCCTTTTGTAATTGTTGTAAGATGGCAAGTACAAAATATGGCAGAAAGTAAAAGTTCATTCTCACAAAGACAGCTAAATTCATGACTGAAATTGTACCATTGGGTTTTATAGTCATTTTGCATTCTTTCCCATTGAAAAGCCCTATCAGAGCTTTGGGATGTGACCAACTAATCCACTTAATACTTATTTAATTATCTCGGCACTGTGTTTTATAATTCTCCATGAACTACTTAGATGTGAACTGATACCTTCTCATCACAGAGCTTAGAATACAACCTGCACAAAATTTAATCAAGGGGAAAATTGAAGTAGAACAATATAAGAAAAATTATATTACCTATGTGCTAGCAATTTTGTTCATTTACAGTTATTCACAGAATGTATATGAATAACATTTTACATCTAAAACTCATAATTTCATTATAAATTCCAATGGAATAAAGGCTCATAAATAATAATTGAAATCTCATACACAATTGCAAATGAAAGGTATAGGAAATCATAACGGTAATAATTTAATATATTAATACCTTATATATTAGATAGCAAAGATACTTTTTTTGCAAGTATATATTATCTTCAGGATCTTGACCTATTACACTTAGATTTATACAGCAAGGACTGCAAGAGCACTGTATGAGTGATACTGGTGTGGTTAACCTTGTTAATTATAATAGGAAGTAGACCTAATACAGATATTGCAGTGGGGTAAATTGCATACATGTCAAGTGTTTGACCACAGATTCAGCAGTAAATGTTGAATTGACATTAAATTATGTACACCATCTACTGGAGACCCACATGAACATATGATTGAGAACAGTCATATCAAGTAAGAAAGATTTCATGACCTTTTGTAACAGTTACAGTTTCATCAGGACAAATTGTGTATCACAATACAGTTTCTAACACATCAATGTCTGTAAGAGTAACTTATTTTTCTGACCTTAACTGACAAAAAAAAAAAGAAGTCATCTCTTACAAGGTCATTTTTTTTTTGCCCTGGCTTCATTCAGACTCATGATGAGCATGTAGTTTCAGAGATGGGACCACAGTTTTTAAGAATTTAGTTTTACGTTCTTATTCTGACTATGGAATTGAAGTTGAAATTTTTAAAATCTCTTTGGAAACCAAACTGACTACTTTCACTTGTGAACTATTGTGAAGTGTTGTTAAAATATAAAAGGTCCTGAATAACATTTGCATGATTTGAATCTTACTTACATTGCTTTATCTCTGTTCACTAGGACTGACTTGATATTAACCTGGAATCTGCAGCTTCAAAATCTGTTCTTACATCTTCATCTCCTTCAGCTTTCTTTCAAGAGCCACAGAATTATTAGATTCAGCTGCCTATTTGTGTACATCTCTGAGAAACACATCAAAAAGTGTTTGATACATATTCTCAACAGTTTAAAGTCTGTAGAATTTGTATTTATTGATTTTTTTCTCCCATGTTGAGTTTTTTCATACTTGATAGTAATTATTTTTTACCCAATGGAAGGATTCAGTGCATGTGCAGATGAGCAGAAGCTCAATCTATTTAAACTGGAATTGTACCTTGTTCAGGCCCCAAATGAATTTGTTTTGGTTTCACTATGTATGCTTCTTTTTTACTGGCTTTGAAATCCTTGCTGGGTAGCCTTTGGAGTTTGTATACAACTGTGGTATCATCAAATCCAGGGAATCGGATCCCACTCTGATTTGGAATACAAATGTGAACAGGTGTGAAAGGTTTATTGGTCATTGCTGTCACGAAATAGTAGTTCCTTAGAGAAGAAATAGAAATAGCTATATTCTGCAGATTCTCCGTTAAAATGATTCCTAGATGGCTCTTAGCCCTCCTGAAGTCATCATCAAATGAGTGTGCACCAGTGTACCGTAACAGATGGAGATTAATGTATGCAGCCAAAATTTCAATCATGACCATAAGAGGTATTTGTTCTGGAAAGTATTTTTACCTGCAACTGCCAAAACAAGAGTCCATTATATTTATCTACTGCAATAGGTGAAGTCAGAGGTAGCCTTGCTTCATATGGGACATTCAAAATTTTTAGAGCAGAACATTCAGACAGTGATCATAGAAAGAAAGAAATTCACTACATAATCTCAGTTTACAAATCTGTTTTTTTTTTTTTGTTTCGTTTTTGTTTTTGTTTTTAATTTTCCTTTATGCCTGGCATTGTCCTGCTGGCAACATCCATTGTCTCCGAGTCATTCTTCATTATATGCAATGTATTGTCCTTTCTGCCCACATCCAAATTGTGCACCATTTCATCCACAGACTGTGTGTTACCACAACCTTGCAGAACTCTAAATGACACTGAACTTTAAGCCTAAGCTTATGCTACTATTTCATTGGTCCTGCAGTTAAGACACCAGCTTTCTCTGATAACTACCACAGCCCTGCATATAAGCTGGCATAGACTTCTATAAACCATTTTCCCATGTTGTGTAACTCTTCTGTTCATTGTGCTGATCAAAATCTTGACCATAACCATGAACATTATCAAACATCTTACCAAAGCTTCCCTCATTCCAAACAGTTTATTATAGGAACATATCCTGAGTTCTGAAACTTTGAGCCTGGTATAATTTTTTATGTACTTGAGCTCAACTACATGTTCTTAGAATACCCATCTTTTAGAGAAGAACTGTATAATAAACAGCACATAAGTTAATTTTAAATCATTCTGGGTTTTCTCAGTCTTAGAAGATGGGGTTTATATGTTTATAATAGTCTTTAATAAATATTAGTATTCAATAAAATATCCATTTTTCTCATACTTTACTGAAGTGAGAGAATGCCCAACATAGTAGGCACTGCAGTGAAAGACCTAGTTTTAAATACAGTTGAAAGTATTAGAATATGTACCAGATTCCATTTTTTCAAAAGTCAAGTGATTTTATCTTTTAGTTACCATATAGTGAAGAAAGAGTTCATTAAAGTAAGGTGTTCAAGGATGAAAACTTGTTCTCTGAGCACACAGTGACATTATGTTAAAAGAAACAGTTGTATGAATCTATTTATTGTAAGGACTTGATGAAATCTCCATTAAAAAAAAGAACGTGACGTACATGCCACTATTTTGAAAGAAAACCTGGAATCGTTTGGGTGGGAGAATTGGAAACAGACTGTCTATGGTTGACCCCCTGAGATTTGTGCACTATTTCAAGCTTCCTGTGCTCATGTTTGAATGATTGTGTGTTTCAGGCTCATGACTCTAACTATTCTTCTATATCTTTTTCTGCCAAGAAAAGTTTATTGGTAACTGTAACTGATATGGAACTGTATGTTTACTTGATTAAACTCTCATCTGTGAGAAGTGATTGTTGCTTGCTAAGTGATTTTTTTTTTTTTTAATTATATCATATTTGAATTATATCTCTTTTTACCTCTTAAATCAATACCAACCAAATGATACAGGGTGATATAAAATACATTTCCATTCAGAGGTGTTATTTTATTAAAATTAAATGGATTTAATCTCTATTTTAAAAGTGGGGTATAATGCAAATAAAACAAATCTATTATTCTCTCACTCAGAGAAGAGGCAATGGACAAATCATGATCGCAGATGCAATCTTTAATAGGCTATCAAGCAACAATAGCTGTTATTAGTCTCATCTGTCTTATCTCTATGAATGGGTGGCAGTGGTTTATAATTMAGTTTCAGTTTCAGTTTCTAGACTATGCAGCAATTCTAGAAATCAAGAAGTACAATCCTGAGTTCAACATTCTGATGAAATTAAGTCTTTTATGATCACAGCTGCAGTAAAGAGACTGTATCTTGCTTTTATTTTCACTCTGGCCAACACCAGTTTATGTGGATTAGGTTTTGAAATGGAAATTATTTAGATCTGTATCTTGTTTTACCTAAACCACTAAAATTTGAGAATGTTGGAGAAAGAACAGATTAGCATTTGTAATGAAACAAATTTTATCAAAATACATCTATTAATCAAAACTGAAAAAGTTAGTGGGAACATATCAAATCTAAGGGTTTTTTTCTGGTTTTTTTGTATTTTTTTTTTATTTAAAAAGTATTTTCTGGTCAAAACAAATGAGAATTATAGATAGAGCCTAAATCCTCAACTATCCGATAACTTCAGTTAGAGCAGCTAGAGTAAAAGCTTGACTGTGCCTTTTTTTAATCTACATATCTTTGTATGCATTTCATTATGAAAAATTGAAATATCTCAATTTTGTACAGTTACTGAGTAAATTGCAAACTTCAATAATTTTGCCATAGCAGATTTTCATTTTCTGATCAGCCCTGATAAATTTAAAATATTTCATTTCTGATCCACTTCTAATTAAGAAAATTCTGGAATATTGCAAAGCACAACAGGTAAATTTTGCTTGGGTATTTCTGGCACACTATACAACAGATGGACAGCTAATGTGTTCATATTGGCCTTGAAATTACTTTTCAAAGAGAAATAATAAATCCATAGATCATTTGACCCAAATACTGTTATATCTAAGACATTTTTTTAAAAAAGAAGAAAGTATGTATTTACTTTATGTCACAACAAATTGACATAAAGGGGGAACATTTTTCTTGATGTATACCTAGATTTTTTTTAATATCTCCATGGCTTGCAACTTGGAACTATTTTTTTTTTTATACCATAACATACTTTTTTCATTTGTTTGAAAGGAACAGAAATAGTAGTTTATCATGCAATAGTATTTTCAGCTCAGACGTGTGGATCCTTCAGATTAATTTTGAGCTTTTGTGCAAAAGTTCTGATGCTATAAGACTGTGCAGTGCACAAGACTTGCACTCTAACTCAAGTGTGAGTGGAAGCTACACTAAGCTTAAATCACTAAGCTTTATCCTTTGCACTCAGCAGGAAGAATTCCAAGGGTGTTTTTTCCAGACACTGGCTTTTTTCAGATATGCTGAGAATATAAAACCACCCTGACTCTGGGGGAAAAAAAAGTAAAATTCTCTCTTCACCTTGCTGATTAGGCACCTCCACACATACTTCCTTTGCTGACAGTAGCGAGTAGGAATGATGGCTTCTCTGCAGCCTCCAGCATATAATAGTAGACCTCTCTGCCCCACACTCCATCTTCTGATTGTACATCAAGCTGTACCCCACTGACTTAGGAAGGACCAGGTTAACAAGTAGTGCAGTGTGTCAGCACTCCTACAAGAAAAAAATACTTATGCATTGTTTAGGGTGGAGTAGCCTGGTTTTAACACTTTGTTGCCACCAAAAGAGGGATCAYCTGAGACTTTAATTAACTTGGTTGATTCTAAATTCTTTTTACGAATTCTTCTATTTGAAGCTTAGACTTTCAGTGTATAAGCTTTTTTTGTTGTTTTTGTTAATGCCTTTCTTCTAATGCAGTAGAGACCACTATTGTAATGCAACATACAGCTTTTTGAAAGCCTAACCAAATTAGAGAAAAAGATCCATGAAGAAAAGTTCAAGGTACTTACGACACTTCAGCAGAACAACAAGGACACTCCCCATCCACTCAGATGTTTAACTAGCAGGTTCAATTAGAAGAAGGTTCGAACTAGAATTCCTGATTGGATCAATTCTCAGCACTGAGATTATTTGAACTGTAATCCTCAAGGTATCCTTACCTCTGATCAGCTTTAGAGACTTTCAGTAAAATTTGCTGGTTGTACCAAAGTGCTACACAATTTTGAAAATCCTGCCCGTCCCTTGCAGCTATTGTTATACACAGGTACTTCTGTATTCCTCTCTATTGCTTGTCACTTAATCCTACATGTATAATTTATTCTTCTTGTCCATTCAATGCAATGTCAATGTGCAGCAGGTGCAAACACTTACACAATGTCATAGGTGTGAGTATACTATTGGCCTAAATTAAGATTAGGATTTAAGAATAACTGTAATTCAGACGTAAAGAAATGACAGCAGTATGGCAAGACAAACCTCTCTTAAAGGTAATGCATTTCTTACCAGCTCAGTAGTTGTATTGTTTCTTAAGATGCATATAACAATGTATCCTCTGATTTTAATTTTTTTTTTTCCATGTTGACATTCCATAAGAGCAAGTAAAGAAGGAAATTACTTAGAAGAAACTGATGGCTTGGCTTAGTACTGGGAAATTATTATTAACATTCTGGGAACAGGAAAAAATGTCTTCTATGTTTCTGAGTGAAATACATGAATGGCGTATTAAGGCTAATAGTTCAGAAGAGAGGTGCTGTGTGCCACCTGAAAACAGCAGCTTGATGGTTATGCTTTGGAATTAAATAGGAGCCTCACATTTCCCTGAATTTGATTTGGATCAGGCAGCAGAAGGCAGATTCCTTGAGGCATTTGACATACACAAATATAAACAAAGTCCCATTGTATGAATTGTTAATTTGTTTATATTATTGGATGATACATGTCCCCATCTGCATCCTCAAGTAAGGGAGGGAGTACTTCAGAGACAGAGTACTTAGAAAAGCAGCCACTCCTATGGACTCATAATTTCTGGCTCCAGTTTCTGACTCAAAGCATTCAGAATGGAGTCCGCTTCACCTCACATAAGCCCTAAACTCAAACGAGAAAGATAGGTACTTATTAAAGAAAAGTCCTCTCACCCAAAGCCATGTGTCTGAGAGAGGAGAAAAGAATTGCATTCAAAGTTTGTTAATTTTGGAGAGCTTATCTAGCTAAAGGAAGGAAGGAATCCAACACTAATTATGTGACATTGTGAGTTCAGCCTGCAATGAAAATTTTTCTATCAAAATAAATTCATTTGTGAATATAAAATAGCCTGAGTGGAAAAATTTCAGCTCCCTACCTCAGAAAACTCCATAATCAAAAGCTGCAATATAAAAAGTCTAAAATCCATTTGAAATTAGTATTTCAGACATTACATAAACAGTATTATTTTTAAATTATTAAAGTGAATACAGCTTCAAAACATTTTTATGAGCAAAATTATGATGTGAATCTTAGGAAAAATAAAGAAATAAGTTGCCAAATGAGAATAAAACTTTATCAGTAGTGATAAATAGCAGCAAAAGGGGATGTCTGAAGCGGCATTTTTAAGATTTCAGGAAAAAAATCCATAATACAGCCATAATATATTTTAATCACTCAGTAAATAACTGGAAGATTTGTGTGAAATTTATAGTGTCACTTGAGCATCACTTTTCCAAAACTAATGCATTAGACACCCAACTGGGACAATTTAGTGTAGAGATGGTATTTCCACAGTGTTGCTTTAGCAACTTTTCAAAAAATTATTTTCTTTAGAAGCAATTTTTTTCAAAAATTACTTCTATGATTTAAGATATCACTTACTGTTACTTCTTTTTTTTTCTGGTTATAGCCTTATATGGCATGTTATTCTGGCACATGATGCAATATGTAATTAACAAGAACTCAGTTTTCTTATGAATGACTGGGGATGTGGGGGACAAAAGGGAGGGTGGACTGGGTGCTGAGCACCAAATAGTATTTTGTTCACATTTTGCTAACAAGCTGTCCTGGTTTCAGCTGGGATAGAGTTAATTTTTTTCCTAGTGCTATGTTTTGGATTTAGTATGAGAATAATGTTGATAACACACTGATGTTTTTAGTTGTTGCTAAGTAGTCTGCTAGTCAAGGACTTTTCAGCTTCCCATGCTCTGCCAGGTGCACAAGAAACTGGGAGGGAGCATAGTCAGGACAGCTGACCCCAACTGACCAAAGGGATATTCCATACCATATGACATCATGATCAGCATATAAAGCTAGGGGAAGAAGAAGGAAGGGGGGGACGTTCGGAGTGATGGCATTTGTCTTCCCAAGTAACCGTTACACGTGATGGAGCCCTGCTTTCCTGGAGATGGCTGAACACCTGCCTGCCGATGGGAAGTAGTGAATGAATTCCTTGTTTTGCTTTGCTTGCGTGCGCGGCTTTTGCTTTCCCTATTAAACTGTCTTTATCTCAACCCATGGGTTTTCTCACTTTTACTCTTCTGATTCCCTCCCCCATCCCACTGAGGGGGAGTGAGCGAGTGGCTGTGTGGTGCTTAGTTGCTGGCTGGGGTTAAACCACGACACAAGCTTTTAACTTTGTGTTCAGCTCCAAATTGTTTCTAAGGATGTAGCCACAGGGATTTGCCAACATCCCTGCTTTTCTATGCAGTTAGAATTTACAGAAGCAGAAAAGGTGAGATTCTTGGTAGATGCAAGAATAAACAAGGCAATACATAAGCTGAAAGATGCCCTAAAGTGGTAATGTACTCGGAGTTTGACTATGGGCTACCAGGCCAGTACAAGGACAATACAATGAGAGTAGCTGGACAGTAACAAAACCAGTCAGGTTAGCTGATCGCAGGGAAAGAAAATTTTTGGTGGGAAAAGAAATGCCTGCTTATTTCTATGCTTCAGCCTCTTCCTAAGAGAGGCTGTATAGACAAAGCTGTGAAAATAGGATTGTCAGAAAGCTTCAGCAATTCATAGCAATTTGGGGATGTTGTGGTTAGAGTCTGTTAAATAGCATTATCTTTACTCTGTAAATGGGAGGCAGAGACACAGATCTGCTCAATGTTATATAATGAATCTGTTATTGAATCAGGAAATGAATACTGGTCTCCTGAGGGCAAGTCCAGCACCTGACCTACAAGTCTTTTTTTTCGGAGAACATTTTCTTTCACTGCTTCTGCCTTGTTTAATGCCTTGTGACAAATTATTACACTTCCTATGTCAGGTCAGTGAGCAAATCTGGGAATCTGAATGTTGTCTTTGTAGATGTATTGTGGATCTTTGCACACATCTTCCTAATTCTTGCAAAAGCAAGTTGAAGAAACTAAAAATTTCCAATACATGATAGAATTTGCATTTCCACCCAAGTCTTCAACTGGATGAGAAGGACCTTCAGTTCCATCAGCTGGACCTCTTCTAGTGTGGGTGATAGAGTAAAACGAGATCCCTGGTTTGAGCTATTACATGGATGAAGAGAGAAGGTTTCAGTGACATGTCATGAAGACCATGAATCTTTGTGCATTTTGCAAACTGAATGATTAGAACTAATTGCTCAGACTAATACTGCTTCCCTTTATTTGCCTTTCCTCTATAATGTTTTATAAATGAAAATTATTGCACCCTTCACTATCCCTATGTACAGGTATCGTACAGGTATTTCCAACTGGCAGACAAATGGGGAAGAGGCATGTGCTGCTAGCGGTGATTATTTTTTCTGACATTTCTCTATGTGACCATTCTGCCCTTTTTTTTTGTTTGTTTGGTTGGTTGGTTGGCTTTTTGTGGGTGTTTGTTTTTCTATATTGTTCCTATTCTAAAATGGGCTTCTGATACCAGGACAAATATTCTTTCAGGAGTGTCCCATCAGTTTTTGCTCTGCTCTTTATTCATATGCTTTTTAAATTTTCCTTCTTAGTGTCCCTTCTCTCTCTCTCCTGATCAGGCTCCAATCACCACTTTAAGGTTTTCTGTCTCTGCTAAATTCCTCTCTTATTCTTCATACTTAAGTTTATCACCTAATCTTATTTCTTTCTTTTCATCCCAGTTTTTTATTCAGCCAGTCCCAGTTCCATCTCACACTATTCCTTGTCACAGTGGTGCCTGGTCCCCATCTTATGTCTTCCTTCACCCCTGCTCCTTGCAGTCATCTCACAAGGCTAAGCCCAGTCTTTTCCCAGCTCTTTCCTCAGTTCCATCATGCTCCCAGGCAAGCCCCCTAACTCCTCAGTCCCCGTCTTTAGTATCTGTTTCTCAAGATCTAGTAGCTTGCTCAGCGAGACTCCCCTCCCTTGCCTCTTGATAGTCTCAGGCTACATATTTTGTTCCTGGGCTACTCCCCTCTACTATACTGTGAGAATCACATCTCTTTCTGAGTTGGGTGGCTCCCTCTTCAGTGCTGTTTGCATGCAGCAGAGATATATGTCACTGCAAACCCAGAAAACACAGGTTTTCTCATTTCACTTTCAGGAAAGAGGTGGAACTCAGCTCAGACTAGACAGAAGCACTATTAGATGAAAAATGGTTTTCCCATGACAACCCTGGTTGAACCAGGAGGAACTGAGATGTGGGAAAAGGCAAGAACAAGTCTACTGTACAAAGATGTTGTGATAGAAGGTGAATATACTTATTTTATGTAGTAGCACTATGAATAACCACTTTGGTCAGCTTGAGATGCTAGGAGAGCTTGGGCAAGCTCAGTGAGGGGCTGTGAGAACTGCTAGCTTTTTCAAAGCTCAGATTAATTTAAGAAAAATTTTAATGAAGAGAGCAGGTTCTTGACACAAGTATCATACCTTGCAAAACTGAATTTGCTGCTACAGACTTTATAGACATAAAGACGTTCAAAGGAAAATTTCACCAGCATGTTTTTCAATCTGAGGAAAGAAGTCATCTCTGTCTCCTTCTTAGAAATGACTAAGGTGTTGTGAGACAAATTCAGACAGGGCGGATAACCTATTACAAAGAAACAAAAATTGCTTGACTAAGTTGCATAATAAGTGGTGCTGGTATTGTTCCTACAATAATTTCTTACAGAAAATATCAGCACTCATGAATATTGTCTCCTTCACACTGGAAGCTGAAAAGGACTGATTATCTACAAAATGGTACATAACACTGGCAAAAACTGTATTAGCTAATGGTCACCTTAGAAAGAAGTAATTTGTCACCCTCTCAGATATTAATTCTGTGGCTCATGATAAAACAAGTTGTTGGAATGAGACCATTACTGATTCCACCCACATTTAATATTAAGATTTTGTCTCAATAGGAATACTTGAGCCATCTGCTCCCTCAAGTATTTCTTAAAAATGTACTTATTCTGAAGACCCCTGAATCTTAGGTTCAACAAGAAAGCACTGTGTTCAGTTTCATTTTGAAATACATAAGAAAATAAACCAGCATGGGTTTTCATGCATGCATGTTTAGTATTAAGAAAGAGTTTTTCAGCTAATCAGGCAAATTATCTTTGTGATTATACTGCCATAGGAGGAAGATAAGATCCAAATAAAAGTTTCAGATTATATTAAAATTAATTTACTTCAGACTAGTTGTCAGTGTTTCTAGATTTATAATTCAGTAGGTAATATGTTCAAAAATGAAATTAAGAATTCTTGCTTGGGGACATCAATACAAAGCAGTAGAAAGTTAAAGATGCCTAGGACAACCACCTCCACGTATTTGTGATTGCAGTTGCCTGAAGACCAAGGTATTTTCTAGCCCACATTCAAAGAAATGTTTTTTTTTTTTTTCCTTTCAAACATCAACGCTTGAGAAGATCTGTGCAAATTGGCTTCAGTGACAGAATAAGAGGTGATTTCAACTCAGCTGGCTGTATAAAAACAACTTTAAATACTGGGCTTGTGCCATGTCATAATTTATAGTTTTCAAGAGAATGGGATGCTTTTAAAGCTCAGACTTTGTCTGCTGGAGCTCTAGGAATGGTTGATGGTGTGTTCAACTACACAGGAAACTGTCAGTTCACACTGAAAACACACTCTTGTATAAGCTCATTAGAGATACACTGGAGCTTGTAGTAAAGGTCCAAACACTTTTGCACAATTCAAGATATATCTTCACACCTGGACTGTTGTTTTTTAATCTATGTCTCAAATTAATCCTATTATCTTGTCCATATAAGTTTTATTCAAGACATTGTTACATGCACTTCTTTGTGTATAACATTAGTGAAATAGAAAAAAAAGAATTCACCTCTTTTCCAAATGTCAGTAAGAAAAAAAATAAAATCAAGAACTTTTACATGTGATAGATCTGGGACCTTATTATCTTCTCATTTAAGCTCCTGATGGACTGGCCAATAAAATGGACAGCATTGTGGATGCTGTTTCCGTAGGTAGAGAGGTTTTCAACTGGTGGTCAATGGGACTTCTTCAGTTCGTGAAGAACAACCAGGCTGCCCAATCTAAACTACCCAGAGCTTACTCATTACCTACCTGGTATCTCAGCCTTCTCACAGACCTTATTCTTCCTGATTCTGGGCACATGCTAACAGGGACATAGCAAGAAGTAGGCTGTCCTGGCAACCCTGGCATGCTGAAGGGATGGAGGTAACTACTATTGTTTCCTGAACATAGGGGAAGTCAATTTAAGCCAAAAGCTCGTCACATGATGCAAGCCTCCTAGGACAGGTATAGATAGATCAATTTTCCTAGCCTGATGAGAAGAGTAGACTGGGTGGTCTGTGAAGACGAAGTTATTCTTGCTGCACTCTTGCTGACAGGGTGGAGAACCTGCATCTTCCAGAATGATCCCCTTAAAAAAGAAGAAGAAACTTAACTGAAGTTCTTCCTGTAAGAAATGCCACTGGTTTTGGCTTACTACTAATCACCACTGACATTTCCTTGAATTGAAATATGAGCACAATCTGTCTACACTCTCAGGAGAAGCTGACCCTGACTAAGTATCCAGATAGATACTTTGTGATCAGTACCTAGCCTTAGCCTTAGATGTTTTTTTCCATTTCATAATTTTTACTGTGTCATTTTAGAGCATGCATAATATTGACCCACCTTATAATTTTGCAGTCAACATATCAGCATAATAACAGGCTTTAGGCCTGTAAAACATATGACCAAAATACTGCAGTTGGACTGGATGATTGTTGTAGGTCCTTTCCAATTGAACTACTCTGTTCTGTTCTGTTCTGTTCTATTTTGTTCTTTAAATGTATTCCATGGCTTAGTGTTGTGACTGTGTGCCAGACTGAAATTCCTTTAGCCATACATTCACCACACAGAACTGAGATAAGGCTTATATTTAATTAAAAAAAAAAAAAAAAAAAAAAAAAAAAAAATCCCATCCCAACCTCAGCTCTCTCAACAGAAAATAAACTGTTTCCACATTAGTGGATGGCTACATTGGCTGTATCCATACAGATGCTGTTAGCCCGGAGGGATCAAAAACTTTAGCATTAAAATTGTTACCCTTATCAGCTGATGTAAATGAGTAACTGTTCTAGTGTGAGCTTCAAGTTATCATTACTAGGATCATCTCTTAGGTATAATCATATTCACAATGACTGTATATTGCATAAGTGCTTCACTAATTTCACGCTCCAGTACCTTGGCAGTGTGTGTCTGTGAAATACCTAGGAACCAGGTAATTTGTTACATTCGCAGTGATTTGCTGCTTTTTGTCAATCAGTTAATAGCAGGATAAAGCATTTTTAGCTTGTTACAAATTCATTCTCCAGTGAAAATTTAACTCTGGCATTGCATCTTTGGAAAACTGTATTCTTATATGTGTTTCTGCTCTTCGGGGAAAAACTGCTTTACCAGATTTCAATAGCAGTGTTTAAGGAGTTTTATGCAGTATTTCATAAAATAAGACTTTTGTTAATTACTATCTTTCAAAAATAGCATTCCTTACTTGGAAAGCGTCTAGATATTTGCATGGGCTTCACTTTGCTTTAGATTGTTGGTACCATATAGTAGCATTGGAGCTGCAAAGCCAACTCAAAGTTTTGTACTAAGCTTGGTTTTCAAAATATCTTTATTTTTCAAGACTTCTTCAGTTTGGATGTTTGATTGCTATTGTTTTCACAATCAAAGGACAGCAGCTGAACACTCAGCACTGAAAGAAGCAGCTATTTCTTCAACTACTCTTTTGTCTGCTATGCAGAAGAGTCCTGAATTAGTCAGCATTATGGAATCATGTCTCTCCTTGACATTGCTGATTGAGAGCTTTAGTTAGTATCATGTTGAGTTCAGTGGAGACTGATATGGACAACATCCAGTAAAGTAAAATTCTGTGGTTATAATATCTCAATTTTGATTCACAGAAGTTCCTTAGAATGGGCTGGGGTTGTTGTCAAACAATTGTGTATTTTAATGTAGACTAGAAGACCTGAAGTCTTAGAGAAGCACTAGAAGTTCAAAATAGGTTGCTGTATAAACAGCCAGGTGAAACTGAAGCATTTCAAAGCATGACTTTTTAGTCTTAAAAAAAAGAACACATATTGTTTATTTCTCAAAATACAGAAATATGTAGTATTCTCTAGAAATCAAAACAAACATTTGGAATATAAATTGTTCTTGTGTTCTGTTCCAAAGAAAGGCAAATTTGTTTCAAGCTGAATGAAAACCAGTTAAACTGAGACGCAAACTATGACTTTACACATTACAGTCTTACTTTCTGCTGCCCAAAGAAGTCATCTGTGCTACTTCTTTTGCTGCTGGCTACAGATTATTCTGTAGATTTTTGGTGGGGTTTTTTTGCCATTTTTGGTCAGTAAGATGGTAACAAGGGCAGGGAAATAATTTATGGAATTCAATCTATTCCCTGTCTATTGCTATACACCTTTATGGGATGAGGGTATGGCAGAGAACTTGAATGTACATCTCTAATTGTGCAGAAACATGAGAGAACTGTGTGCATTCTCTTACTCTCCTGAATGCTCAGGTCAACAGACACACAATGCTGTCTTGTACAATTTGGGGGAAATTACATAATTTGAGGACAACAGTAGAATTAGACTGCTGGTATCTTGCAAATCTGCAAACTTTCTACCTGTTTTCTCACCTTCTTCAAAGCCATTTCTTTGTCCTCTGTCAGAACTGGCATGTTCTAACAAAAGTTAGAGATAGTTCAGTCTAATCAGGGGTCATTGTTTCAGGAGGCTGCTAAATCATAAGTGTTGTGAGGTCATTATTTCATTTGATATCTCATGTAACACAAGGCACAACATTTTCCTGAATTAATTCTTCTTTAAACTAATTTTTAGAAAATAATTTCATCTCAGCTAGAACTCTTTTGTGCATGGGGAATCAACCATAAATCTCATAAATGTTGTTGAATTCAGTAGGACCCATGAAGCACAGTACATAACAAGAGCAAAGTCTGTGGGAATAATGTATCAGTGCTGACTTGTGGAAGTCAATTAGTAGGGGAAATGATTGCAGTCAAACAGGCTCAGCTAATGATTTAACTACACTTGCTGTTAGAATTAGTGTCTGATTTTGGGGTAAAAAAAATAAATAAAGCTTCACTCTCTGGTGAATGATTCTGGTTATCACATTTTTCCACAGCCAAATTTCTGTTCTGAATGTAAACACAAACAGCTTGTGGTCAAATGAATCCTTCAACTTCTTTTGTAATTCTAAAACAGATTGAACTCCTTGGGGATAGTTACGAACGCTGACTTCTTCCTACCAGCATTGTTGCTATGCTCTCTATGCTAAAAGAGGTGAAAGAAACTGCTGCATCAGAAAATTTAAAGCAGTACCTTAAGGTTAGGTGTAAGATTTATTTTCTTATGTTTTAATAATTTTGTAATGTTTCTCTATACTTGTTTTTTCAATATATCAGTGTCCTTCTTTAATTGAGGAGTACAGAGATAGACTTCATATTCCAAGAGAAATAGTCTGAATGCTGCACAGGTCAGGATTACATTAGGCTTTTCCAGCTGTAGTATGTCACTGCTTGTCATCTCCAAGGTTTTAGAGTTTTAATTCTCAGGATAGAGTACCCATTCCCTAAGTGTTCTTTACACTGTTGTCCCTAGATACATCATTTTCTTTGTCTATAATAAAATACATTGTTGTATCCCTGATGTCTGGTGGATGCCAATTGCTTGTCAGCAACCTTTCCTTTTCCTCATTTACTGCTCCTCCAGTTGCTGTGTTATCCACAATTTTTTCAGTAATAATGCTGTGTTTTACTGAGGCTGCAAATAAGGCCAAAAACACTCCCTCTGGCATTTTATTAGAAAAACACATGTTCATTGATGGTTCTTTAAATACAGTTGTATATTAAAACCTACATGTTAGAAGCTTTTATTCAGTTTAATACGTATAATGTTGGTGTTTGCAATTTCTTCTTTGTTAATCAACATATTCAGTATGAAACTAAATGACCTATAGAAGTAAAACAAGATCATCAGCATCATCCTTATCAGTCTAATGATAGCTTTTCCTGATCAGCTTACAAGCAAGTTCAAAAGTATGTCTTTCCTATAAGCCCATGCTGATTGCCATTAATTATATTATCCTCTTTTAATAGGTTATTCATCAAATCCCATATCTCTTGTTCCATAATTTGTCTGGGATCAATGTCAGGATGACAGGCCTATAATTAGATGTCCCATTTATACTTTTAAAATATTGGCATAACATTAGCTTCATTCCAGCCCTTTGGAAATGCTCCAGTGCTCCAAGACTTATTGAAAATCATCGCTGATGATCAAGAGATCTCCTCAACTGACTCTTTACAGCACTTGGAGGCAAAATTATCTGGACCTGCTGATTTAACAACATCTATCATACTGTTATTTAGCAACCTTGTTATTTCCCATTACAGTGGAAAGCCTTTTACATTTTAAATCTCATGCAACTACTATGTCTAGCTTTTTCACAAAAACATAGAGATATTCCCTCATTCCTAGTGCTGTAATTCAGAACTACTTCTTCTCTATTTTCTAGAGTTTTTCCCTTCTATCATTTTGCTTCTACTCATTTTTTTTTCTTCCTATTTCCAATTTCTGATTTATCTGAGTTTCTATACATTTCATTTTTCTTTCATATATTTTACAGTCACAGAGACATGCTCACTTCATATACATATACTGAATATAGTCTTCTAGGATTTGGGGAATTTAGCTAAGGTTTTGAAAACAATCCTATGGCTCTGACTTTCTTAGGTCAACCATGATTAAATGCCTAATCTACTGTGTGTTTGAAAAGACAGATTAACTCAGTATGAGGAATACACAGGATTACTGAAATTTGGTTCTGTTTAATATCTCAAAACTAATAAGTAAAATGGATTAGGTCCTGCTTTCTGCAAGGTATAATCTGGTATCTTTATTAGCAAAAAGTTAGATACAAAATTCAAAAGACAATAATTTTTTGAAACATACGGACTCCATTTGAACACAGAGACTCTGAATACAAGATACTGAAAAAAGGCAGTGTAATCACAACTTCCTGCACTTGGTCTTTTTGAATCTTAACTGTTTCCACAGTATCTCTGTTTTTGTTTGTTTGTTTCTTTGTTTTCTGGTTGGAGTTCTATTAAAGGAAGTTGGAGATTGTTCTGTAAGGAGACATGTTACTGGATGGTGGATTTTTTTCTGTATTCACTAATCAAACTAAAAAAACCACCCATTCTACATAGTTTCAGAAACTTCTGAGACATCACTCAAGTAGCTGGAGGGTCTGTAGAAGAAAATACAAAGTCATTACTAGTGAAGTCAATGGATGACACAAAGACTGGCTGTCATGCAGACAACTGTTCTACTCAGCAACCAAACTCACTTGCCTTTTAAAGCACTTAAATGTAAAACCAACAAACCAACCAAAGAAAAATCATAAGAAAACACAAATATTTTTGAAAAGTGAGTAATCAGAAAACACTTTGAACTTCCCATGGCAGGCAATAGCTTGAGACTATTGAGTCTCAATAAGCAAGAGACTATTGAGTAGAAAGAGGGAGATTATATTACCACAGTACATTACATTAGTGAGGTCATTACCTGAGTACTGACTGTGTGAAGCTCTTTAAGGCAAACATGACAGATTGGAACAGCTTCAGAAAAGAGATATGAAAGTATTCAGGGCTTGACAGTGTGCCTTAACAGACATGCTTTTTGGTTTATACGAGAGAAGTTTAAGAGGTGACTTCATCATAAACGAAACATACTGAAAATTGAAATGTAATTGTTTAGTGATTTAATGCGCCATTGGAACAACTTATCAAAGGTCACAACAGGTTCTGCCTTATATGATGTCATTCATTCAAGAGAACATGACTTTTGGAAAGAGGTGGTATAGCTGAAAGTAATGAATGCATCACAAGAATGAGGTGAAATTATATGCTCTACACTATGCAAGATACTAGCTTAGCTGATTATGCTGATTTCTTAATGCTTTAAAATCTGCGAGTTCAGTCCAGAATTAATACATGAAATATGCAGCTAGAGAAGAGTATTCAACTCTTAACAGTTTAGAGCAGTGGCAATAAAAATTTTACTTTGCTAGAGATGAGCTTGATACTGGACCATTGCTGTCAATGAGAATAGTACTGCTGAAATCAGTGAAGCAGTATCAAGACCTCTATTTATGAAGCCACTCACTTGGGAAAAAAAAAAAAAAAGATTAGAAAAGCAGAAGCTAGAGTAATGATAAAAAGAAGGATGCTCGATGGAATAAAGCATAAACTGAGTCTGAGGTAAAATTAGAAGAGATTGTCAGATGGATTGTTTTCAGTTTATTAAAACTAGGTGCTGCACTTTGCCTGTCCTCTGACACTGCACATTTGTTTAAGTTTATGCTGTCCATAGCCTATGCAACTTAATGAGAAATATTGCCTAAGTTGGATATTGGATGTTCATGCTGACAAGATAATGTCACAATCAATACCAAGGAGCTCGGCTTGAAGGGTTCACCTCCAAAGAGCATGTTAACTTCTGGAGCTTTTCCACATTTACAGTGAGCCAAGATCTTAAATTTCCACAGTGAGAGATCTAACTCTATAAACATTCAGGCTGTTCTTCATAAAGAATAGTGGAAATATCTTTTTTTTTTTTTATGTTTTCCACTCACCTCTGGCAGAAGAAAATAGCTGCTACTCATGTTCATGTACTGCAGAAGTTGAAAACAAATAGTTGTAACAGGCAGTGGCAGCTTTACTGTTCTACTAATAATTAACTATTTGAATTCCTATGTAATGGAAGCAGAAGTTTTCTGAGTGGAAAATAAATTTAAATCCATGCATTTTCTCATGCAAAAGGAAAATAAGCCTAGAGCTTTGATTCAGTAAAGCTCCCAGTTATGTGATTAACTTTGAGCAATCTGCTCTCTGTCCCAGAAAACAGTCATATCTAAGGCAAACTGATGAATTGGTCTCAGTGTAGGAAGAATGTGAAAGTAATAATGTGTCTGAAGATTTTAGGACAGGAGGTGAAACAACCTACAAATGCCAGTGTGTAAAGTTCAGAAAAGATCAGCCTTAATACTGACCCCACTTATTCCCTTTGGAAATCTCTGTCAGAGGCTCTTATTTGGCTATGGTAACACATATGTGGCTATTTTACCTCATGATCCTCTACAGAACTGATGAAAGTTGTCTTTCTTGTGTTGTTCTTAACTGTCGGAAATGTGGTAAAGTTAAGGTGGTCAACAGAACTATTATTGCATTTTCTAAAGACATTAAGGGAAAGGTGAGTGATGGGAATAGATGCATAATAATAACTGAAGTTACCATCGTTTATGTGGATAAATCAAATGGAGTAGCTTGTTTTGAATTTTGCACTAGAGGTCTTGTAGGGTAATATTCCAGTCTTACGGTCTGTCCTTACATGAGTATGACCTAGAAGATGTTGTAGATTCTGAATCCACTTAGAATATGAATGTACGCCTAGAATATTTTCAAAATGAATGTTAAATATTAATGTTTTAAATATTTGTATATGTGCAGGGTGCAAAAGACCTGTCCAAACCCCAGTTAGTCATTGTTGATCAAGAGAAACCTAGGCGCTTACAGTTGGTGATGACACAGTTGACAGCCTCTGGGTAAGGATTAAGGGGAAAGCAAATAAAGCAGATGTTGTTGTAGGAGTCAGGTATTGACCACCTAGCTAAGACTACAACACCGATGAATTATTCTACAAGGAATTAGAGGATATCTCTAGATCAGCTGCCGTTGTCCTTATAGGTGATTTTAATTCCCCAGACATCAACTGGGAATATCATACAGCAGACACAAACAGGACACAAACAATTCCAGGAAATTTCTGAAGCACGTTGAAGATAGAATCATAGAATCATAGAATAGTTTGGGTTGGAAGGGACCTTTAAAGGTCATCTAGTCCAACCCCCCTGCAGTGAGCAGGGACGTCTTCAACTAGATCTGGTTGCTCAGAGCCCCATCCAACCTGACCTTGAATGTCTCAAGGGATTGGGCATCTACCACCTCTCTGGGCAACCCGTGCCAGTGTTCCACCACCCTCAGTGTAAAAAATTTCTTCCTTATAGCTAGTCTAAATCTACCCTCTTTTAGTTTAAAACCATTCCCCCTTGTCCTGTCACAACAGGCCCTGCTAAAAAGTTTGCCCCCATCTTTCTTATAAGCCCCCTTTAAGTACTGAAAGGCTGCAATAAGGTCTCCCCAAAGCCTTCTCTTCTCCAGGCTGAACAACCCCAACTCTCTCAGCCCTTCTTCATAGGAGAGGTGTTCCATCCCCCTGATCATTTTTGTGTCCCTCCTCTGGACCTGCTCCAACAGATCCTTGTCTTTCTTGTGCTGAGGGCTCCAGAGCTGGATGCAGTACTCCAGGTGGGGTCTCGCCAGAGCAGAGTAGAGGGGCAGAATCACCTCCCTCGACCTGCTGGCCACACTTCTTTTGATGCAGCCCAGGATACACTTGGCTTTCTGGGCTGTGAGTACACATTGCTGGCTAATGTCCAGCTTTTCATCCACCAGTACCCCCAAGTCCTTGTTGGCAGGGCTGCTCTCAATCCCTTCATCCCCCAGCCTGTGTTGATACTGGGGGTTGCCCCCACCCAGGTGCAGGACCTTGCACTTGACCTTGTTGAACCTCATGAAGTTCACATGGGCCCACTTCTTGAGCTTAAGATAACTTCTTGGTGCAGGTACTAAGGGAGCCAACTAGGAAAGCTGTCCTCCTAGATTTGTTGTTTGTAAACAGAGAGGGACTCGTGGGTGAAGTGGTGATTGGTGACTGTCTTGGTCACAGTGACCAAGTAGTTGAGTTTCAAATTGTTGGCAAGAGGAGAAAAACTGCTAGCAAAACTTCGACCCTGGATATGGGGAGAGCAGACTTCGGATTGCTGAAGGAGCTAGTAAGGTACCCTGAGAATGTGCCTTTGAGGGTAACGGGGTCTATGAATGCTGGTTGCTTTTTAAGAGCTATCTCTTAAGAGTGCAGGAGCAGGCAATTCCAGTGTCTGAAGTCAAGCAAGCGGGGCAGAAGGCCAGCTTGGCTGAGCAAGGATCTTATGCTAGAACTTAGGCAGAAATGGAAAGTGTATGGACATTGGAAGCAAGGACAGGCAACACGCGAGGACTACAGAGATGCTCTTTGCCACTGAAGGGAGGAAATTCATGTGGCCAAAGCTCAATTAGAGTTCAAGCTGGCCAGCACTGTGAAGGACAACAAAAAGGGCTTTTTAAAATATGTTAACAGTAAAAGGAGGATCAGAGATAACATTGGTCTGTAACTTGATGAGGTTGGTCACATCACAAATAGGGACGTAGACAAAGCAGAGACATTTAATACCTTCTTCACCTCTGTCTTTAACACCTGTGATGGGCCCTGGGACCCCTGGAGCCCCGTGTTGGAAGACCTTGACTGGAGGGATGATAAACTCTCAGCCAACTCTGAACTTGTTCAAGACTTGCTGCTTCAGCTGGATGCACAGAAATCTATGGGGCCTGATGGGATTCGTCCCAGAGTACTAAGCTGGCCGATGTCATCATGGGACCTATCTCCATTATTTTTCAATGGTCTTGGGAGTCTGGAGAGGTCCCAGTCGCCTGGAAGCTGGCAAATGTTGTCCCAGTTTTCAAGAAGGGTAAGAAGGAAGACCCTGGTAATTACAGGCCTGTCAGTCTCACATCAGTGCCTGGTAAAATTGTGGAGAAGGTTATTCTGAGACTTATTGAAAAACACTTGAGAGACAATGCAGTCATTGGTCACAGCCAGCATGGGTTCACGAGGGGAGAGTCCTGCTTAACCAACTTAATTTCCTTTCATGACAAGCTCACCCATCTAGTTGACCAAGGGAAGCCAGTAGATGTGGTGGTTTGGGATTTTAGCAAAGCTTTTGATACTGTCTCTCACAGTGCCCTTCTGGATAAACTGTCCAGCACACAGATAGGCAAGTCCATAATACATTGGGTGAGCAATTGGCTGACAGGTCGGGCTCAAAGGGTTATAGTAAATGGGGTTACATCAGGCTGGTGGCCAGTCACCAGTGGGGTTCCCCAGGGCTCAATTTTAGGGCCAGTGCTCTTTAATGTTTTTGTAAATGATCTGGACACAGGAATCAAAAGTATATTAAGCAACTTCACCAATGATACTAAATGAGGAGGAGCTGTGGACTCTCTTGAGGGTAGAGAGGCCTTACAGAGAGATCTGGATAGACGGGAGAGCTGGGCAATCACCAACTGTATCAAATTTAACAAAAGCATGTGCCAGATTCTCCACCTGGGTTGGGGTAATCCTGGTTATATGTACAAATTGGGGGACGAGAGGCTGGAGGTCAGCCCCACAGAAAGAGATCTGGGGGTTTGGGTTAATGGCAAGTTGAATATGAGTCAACAGTGTGCCTGGCAGCAAGTGTCCTGGCAGCCAACCATGTCCTGGGGTGCATCAAGCACAGCATAGCTAGCTGGTCGAGGGAGGTTGTCGTGGTTTAACCCTAGCCAGCAACTAAACACCACGCAGCCCCTAGCTCACCCCCTGCCTCTGGTAGGATGGGGGAGAGAATCAGGAGGGCACAAGCAGGAAAACTCGCGGGCTGAGATAAAAACAGTTTAATAATTGAAATAAAACAAAGTAGAACAGTAATAATAACGATAACAACAACAACAATAGAATATACAAAGCAGGCGATGCACAATGTAACTGCTCACCACCCGCCGACCGACGCCCAGGCCGATACGCAAGAGCCCATCCCGTGATTCCAGAGGGCCCCCCCCCCCGCGATGTTTTATACTGAGCATGACGTCACATGGTATGGAATACCCCATTGGCCAGCTGGGTCAACCGCCCTGGCTATGCTTCCCCCGCCAGCTTCCCATGCACCTGGCAGGGCATGGGAGGCCGAAAAGTCCCCGGTGCAAGCACTACCCAGCAACACCCAAAACATCAATGGGCCATCAACGGTCCTATTACACCAAATCCAAAACACAGAACCCCCCCTGCCCCCAGCTACTGGGAAGAAAGTTAACTCTGTCTCAGCCGGAACCAGGACAGAAGTGATTGTCCCACTCTACACTGCACTGGTGTGGCCCCACCTGGAGTACTGTGTGCAGTTTTGGGTTCCTCAGTATAAGAAGGACATCAAACTACCAGAGTGTGTCCAGAAGAGGGCGACCAAGATGTTGAAAGCTCTCAAGGGCAAGACTTAGGAGGAGTGGCTGAGGTCACTTGTTTTGTTCAGCTTGGAGAAGAGAAGACTGAGGGGTGCCCTCATCGCAGTCAACAACTTCCTCAAGGGGGGCAGCGGAGGGGGAGGTGCTGATCTCCTCTCTCTGGTGACCAGCGATAGGACACAAGGAAATGGAATGAAGCTGCGTCAGGGGAACTTCAGCCCGGACATTAGGAAAAGGTTCTTCAGCGAGAGGGTGGTTGGTCACTGGAACAGGCTCCCCAGGGAAGTGGTCACAGCACCAAGCCTGTCAGAGTTCAAGGAGCGTCTGGACGATGCTCTTAGTCATATGGTTTACTTTTAGGTAGTCCTGCGAGGAGCAGGGAGTTGGACTCGATGATCCTTATGGGTCCCTTCCAACTTGAGATATTCTATGATTCTATGATTCTATGATTCTATGCATCTTGATGCTTGTTAGCATATCTGAGTGTGAGCGTGTAAGTGAATGAATTCCATGAAAAAATTATATCGGTTGACTAAAATGAGTTTTGTTAAAAATCAATATTGCTTTCCCTTCCTTACAGTCACTGAGTTTTACTAAATTAATTTCCTACACTATATAATGAACAGAATAAAGACTACAGCCTTAGAATCCCCAAAAGCTTAAAGCTGGAAGTGCAAGTATTAGAACATGAATGCAAGTATGATATGCCTGTATGTACTCTGCTCTCTATGTCTGCTCAGTAGGATCCTTGCAAAGTGTGCACCCACTTGATGCTCTTTTTTTTAAACTTTTTCAACAGTGTGGTGGTGCATTTCCCCCCCTTCTCTGGACCACTCTACAATCTCAGGAATTCCCGTTAGGTCTTAGCCTTTGTATAATGAGCTGGGTGGTTAAGCGTCCCTTGACCGTACCAGGCACTCTTGCATGCCTAAGGTGGGGAGTGGCACTGACTGTACCAGGAATACCTGTTGCCTGACCAAGGCAGGGAACGAGAGCGGGAATAATTCATCATCCCTGACAGCCTTGAAACATTCCCTACCTGGATCATAGCTCAAGTGGAACAATATCATTGTTACTACCCCGGATTGTTCTGGATTGTGACCAGGGTGGAAATTTACTGGTGACTGAAGCCAATCATTTTGTGAACCTATAAACAGTGGTCCCAAGTGAGGCCCTTTGAGCTCTCCTGGACAGCAGTGGGCTGCGGCCCCGTATCTTCCTCTGAGCGGGAGGCCTCTCAGAGCTTGCGAACTCTTGAGTTTGCGATATTCGGAGGACTGGTGCCGACTGACGATGGGACCTGGGCTGAAACACTCCTCGGCTGAAACACACCTTGAGGCTCAATCCCTCACCCGTTGAGAAATGCCAAGACATTTGATGTGAATATTTCACGAGACTCAAGGGGAATTTTAACAGGTATACATTTTGTACTTCTATATATATTTGTGTCTGTGTATGTGCGCAAATTGATTTAGGTAACCAATAACAAGTGTAATCTGTAATCAAGCCACTGTTGTGATTATAGCAAATTCTATTAACTCACTTTGTAAATGTTAGATTAATCAATGATTAAGTGCTGCTAAAATCTTGTGATCCAGCTTAAAACTATGACTGTATTTTAGATTGCTGCTAGATACTTCCAATCCCTTAGACATAAAGTGGCTGTGGATCCAGCCGCACCTAAGCTCCATCAGGAGTTTAGAAAGCAAGAGGGTCCACTCTGCATCTCGTGACTCAACGGGAGGGTCTCCCTTACCCTTTTTCGTCCTCAGTCTCTGTATAAATCATTCCAGCTCAATTCTAACTCAATTTTCCTTTATATGTTTCATCCATGTAGTAGGTGATAGAGTGAACCTTGCCATYGAACTCTGTTAAGTCGCACTTCTATACATTTCTATCAAAATCACTTTCTGCTAATACTTTTGACAGTGATTTTTTAAGCAGTCTCTAAACCACTCATTCATGACAAACAGTTTCCCTGAAGAACCCAAAAGAGAAAATCATTTATAGAAAATGAAAATCATAATAAAAAAGGAAAGATTCTTCTTTATATTATCTAGGAGGACATGTGGAATGCAGACAAGAAGACTGTATGTATGTCTCAAGAAAATACACATTTGTGTAAGTTTGTATAAAATGTCCATTTACACAAAATGTCCAATCTCAAAAAATACATATCTTTTTCCTGTCCTATTTCTGAAAACATTTCCTGTGACTTTTTGTTTATTCACATGTAATTCCAACAATGTCACTAGAAATAACTTTAGGAGTAACTTTGTGAGCACTTAGGACTTTAAATTGGTCAGGCAAACTATTGTACAGTCATCAGAATAGAAATGGGTTTAAATACCATCTAGATTAAAGCCCTTAGCAAACTTTGAGTGATTTAGAAGTAATAAGTAAAATTACTTGCTCTGAACTGTGGAATTAAAATGTATTTTCAGCAACTATAGATTTAAACAACTAATAGTGATACGTATTTTTTAATACTCTTTTCCTAGTTCTCTTTTACACAGATAAATACACAACCCTGCAGTCAACTGCAACACAGGCACAGTTCCTCAATAGTGGCAGTGCAGAGGTTACTTATGTAGTCCCAGACCTGCATTAAATTCATGATGTGGGGGACATTTCTACTGTATTTAATACAACTGCTCTCCTTAGTTTTTTCTGTTATAAAGAAATGTCAGATTTCTTTTAATTGATTTTCCAATAGATATTCTTTGGCCTACATTTAGTTCTAAATGTTGTAGTTGGGATTTGGGAAATTAATGTTACTTCTACTTCAAACACCTGAATTCATTGCCAATGTGTGACAATGTCTATTTTTTAAATATATTGTATATGAAATATCAATCTAGTAACCAAGCTGTGCTTCATTAATAAAATAAAAGCTTCTTAATGGGTGACATTTAGAAGTCACTATAGAACAGAACTCATTCCTCGGCTAAGGGGAACAACTGTTTAACTAGAATCTGAAAGCCAAGAATTTTTTCCTGTGCTGAACTAATTCTATTATATTTTCTTTTCCTCTTTTTCTCGCAAGTACAGAGAACACAGATGATTCTGTAACCCTGCTGCTGCTCAGCTGAGTTCCTTATCCTATTTAACAGTTACGGAAAGCCAATGAGAACTCCTTGACTTCTTCATGTCTGTATCTCAGGCTGAGGTATCAACAAAACTATAGTTCTTCTGTCCAGTGACCTTGCTTGGTTTGCAGCAAGGCAAGACTGAACAACACTAAGGGTTGCCTTGACCAACGGCATTAGTCTAAACGGGCTGTGTAACCAGGAGCACACATATGTATACTGGACTGTAAAACGAAGAGACCATAGCCCATTTAGCCAGAAGCTCTTATTTTTCTTCCACTCTCTAATATATATATCAACACCTAGGAAGTCTGTAGATTTTCTTCTAATGTATTGAGCTTGCTTGCTCCTGAGAATATGTTCCCGAGTGCCTTGGAGTCTGTTCCTCTTCCTGGGTAAAATCTGAGCCTAATGGTGGCAGAGAGCCACATGATCAGTGATCCCCAGAGCCTAGCAAGCAAGGGAGAGCCATCAGCAAAGGAAGCAAACATGAACAGATAGCGGTTTGAAGGTGAAGTGCTGATTTTAGTGGAGTTTTGCTTGCTTTTCTATAAGGGAAGATGGAGAGGACAGCTATGGTAGTAACACAGGCTAAGTGTAGTGTGATGTAGATATTGAAGTGAATTGCATGTAGAAGCTGTGGATAGTACATCAATCTAGATACTTCACAGTAAAGAAAGTTATTTATAACTGAAGAATCACCTGATACAATTCTAGGAGGAGGACATCTCAGAAACCTCCAATTAAAAACAGTGATGGACTTCAGAAATGGCCTGTTCCCATCCCCACAGCCCTGCCTGGCCATCCCAGGGCTGTGTCTATCCCCGGGTACTCTCACCAGGCCAGATCCTGAACCATGGTCCTGGCTTGACCTCAGGTCCACCTCATAACCAAAAACTTGCCTGACGATCTGGTGCCTGGGCTTCCCTCCTCCCCAGCCTGCCCTGCGCCCTTGCTCAGGGACAGTGAGACAGGCCTGGGATTCCTATCAACTCCTACCTCTCCAGCCCCCAGGGACAATGTTTTGCCTATGTCTCTGAATCGAATCTATTAGTTATGGTTTTCAGTGTTCCAATTTGTATTTGGGCTGGTGCCTAGCTGTCCTGGTTTCGGCTGGGATAGAGTTAATTTTCTTCCTAGTGCTGTGTTTTGGATTTAGTATGAAAAGAATGTTGATAACACACTGATGTTTTTAGTTGTTACTAAGTAGTCTGCTAGTCAAGGACTTTTCAGCTTCCCATGCTCTGCCAGGTGCACAAGAAGCTGGGAGGGAGCATAGCCGGGAGAGCTAGCCCAACTAGCCAACAGGATATTCCATACCATGTGACGTCATGCTCAATATATAAAGAGGAGGCGTGGTCCAGGAAGTAGCGATCGCTGCTTGGGTATCGCTCAGYGGGTGGTGAGCAATTGCATTGTGCATCACTCATTTTGTATATTCTATCATTATTATTATTATTATCATTATTTTCCCTTCCTTCTCTGTTTTATTGAACTGTCTTTATCTCAATCCACGAATTTAACTTTTTTTTTCCTGATTGTCTCCCCCATCCCACTGAGGGGAAGGGGGAGTGAGCGAGCGGCTGTGTGGTGTTTGGCTGCCTGCCGGGTTAAACCACAACAGTCCTTTTTGGCG
>JAYKAV010000472.1:37238-90239 GCA_035582835.1 Phoebastria nigripes | reverse complement strand
TCCTATTTTTTCTTAATATACAGTGGATGAAATGATTAAATGTGTGTGATGTGTTTTAAAGTATTTATCTTTTAATATAAAATGTCCCAAACTTAGTCTGTCTTTTAAAGATTGCATTTTCTTTGATCTGTAATAATAAAATTTAAGATTATTTCTTCATAGAGCCTCAAATTCTGATAAGGTAGAAAGTTTGCATTTTAAATTTATGTATAGATTTAAGGAAAGCATAATTTTCAGATCATGGCAGTTGCTATAAGTGATAACATTGTATTCTATTTCAAGTACAGGCTTTACAGCAGAATCGGCTCTTGTTTTTCTTGAGGATAAGTTCTTTCAGGTTCTGCTGTGTAGAAGCGCATAATCTTGATTAGTTTGCTTGTGTTTAACTGAGGAATGGAAAATATTTTCATGATCTGGATTACTTCATTGATAATTAGCACTTTTGAAAGATAAGAAAAAGCAGGAATCTTTTTTCTTTTTTTCCCCTCTTTCAATCAAATATCATCTGATATGTAGTTTTGATTTGAGTTTAAGCATTGGTTAGAAATATTTTGACAACTGTTTTTGCTGAAAAAGTCTGGTTTTTTGAAATTGTTAAATTCCCTAGGAATTCCATAGGTTGCTGAGAAAATTTATTCCTGCATACTTACGAAGGTCTTGGATACAGCAGTCATTGAAATTTCTTTAGCAAATTAATGACTATATATATGGTGTTATGTTTGGAGAGTGTGCAATACAACACAAAGTTCACAGATAAAAATGAGTTTGTCATGCTTATTAAATGGGTAGCTATTTCTTTTTAATCTATTTGTTGAAGTAAGGAAGAAGGGAAGAAGAAACATGCAGTTCTACTTACTAAAATTTAAGTCTTTTTATAGTCATGGCTAATTGAAAGTGACTGGGAAACTTTGATTCTGCAGTCACCTATATTTTGAATTCTTGATATTGCAACTTTAAAGTTGATGTTTTTATATATGAAATCACATGTATCTTTATGTATTTACCTGTCATAGCTGTATTTGCATATATACATATGTATGCAAATACTCCATGCTTGAGTTTTATAAGCTATGTTTAAGGTAACTGCTTTGATTTGTGGATGATGTATACTAGTTAAATCAATAAATTACACAGCATTTATTTGTGTGGAGGAGTGGGAACACTTAGCTTTTACTTAACGACGTATGTCAAATATTAAAGAGAACTCTTAATTTCTGTAACAGGCAGACCTGGGCCTTTGTGCTTATGATTGTGCATTAAAAAGTTCTTGGGCATGCAACACTTAAATTGTTTGTTTCTTAGTATTTAAACAATGAATAACTTCAGATATCTCAACATAAAGTGTAGTGTGTGTTGTCAATTATACCAGGTCATGCACAGCAGTAGATAGAACCAACTTAATGGACTACATTTTCATAAAGTTGTTTTGCATGGAGACATTTCTTGGCAACAACTTAATAGAATTCCAGGCATTGTGTTAGCTGAATAATTGCTTTGCTTTTTCACTAACTTTTTTCAGTGTCTTCTAGGTTGCCATACTGTTTTCTGAGTTTGTGATGAAAATTCACTGAATTTGTACTATAGTCCAGTATTAACTAGCTTTTATGTTCTGACTGGCATTAAAATAGCTCGTACAAAGGAAGTACCTATTCCATTATAGTGTATAGGATTTATTTAAAAACCTAGATTAATTGTTTGCCAGGACTATTTTCTTCAGTTTGCTCTAATTTTTTTTTTTTTTAACTGAAGTAATTTGTTCAGCTGTGAATGCAGTCTCTGTATGTTACAGCAAATTATTGAAAAAGTTGCAGAAACTATTGTTACTCTAATTTTAAAACACAAGACATGGTAAGAATTCTGAAACTAGTCTTTCTGGAGTGATTCAATTTAAAACTAATATAAGTATTTAATAGTCTTACTCTGAATTGTATCATAGCTGTGCTGAAATAGTACGTTTGAAAACAAAAAAATTTTTTCATACTAAAATCAGTCAGTTAAAATGCGTTCCCTTGTCACACATTCAAACTCTGTTACCTGTTACTTTTATTATAGGTTGAAATTCAGCAGTAGGTTTATTTCTTAATTTTGATTGTTTGTTTTAACAGTAATAACACTGTCAGAATGCAGGGGTGGTGACGCCTCAGCTCCCTGGCTTTGTCACTGATTCAGCTGGTGTCATTTGAGCAGATTATTATTATTATTATTATCATCATCATCAACAACTTTTAAAACTTCTCTATCTATGAATGTGGATGTGATTCAGTGGTAAAACATGAGAACTGGTGTAACTGTTTTTGGGTATAGCACTTCAAAAATTTCCTAATAGCTTTCTCTTGGCAGTGTAAAAGACTGAAAATGCTCTGAAAATAAATGTGTCTAGAAGATGATAGGAATAATGGAGAACAGCCAAAGCTTAAAGATTATTTTATTAAAACCCCATAAACTTAATAGTTTCCAAAGTGTTTATTAAAGTGCACAGAGCCACTGTTAATCCCCTGAGGCATTCCTCTTGTTTGATTGTTGGGATGCTGCAATGAAACACGTCTTAAAAGGAAGTTACCCAATTACATGTTCATTTTTCGATATTAAACGTGTCTCATTTTACCAAGCAAAAATTATTTGTTTGAACTGGAATTCACAACTTCATCTGAGAGTCTGAAAGTAAAGGTTGGCATTCTCTTGCATATAATCACTGTAGAAAAAATGCCCATTATTTAGCCCTTTCCATTTGTGCTCCCTGTTACTTTCTATTTATATTCTGTGACATCTGCAGAACTGCATTGCCATTCAAGCTTGCCTGAAAGTAATTAAGTGAAATTTAGAAACAGTTACGTTAATGAACTAGGATGGAACAGAATCCACGGTGCTGTCTTTAGCTGTTTGACTGCAGGACAAGCGTAAAAAGCAGAAAAATAAACCAAGAAATGTCGTTCTAAGAGCAGCAGATAGAGCTCTTGAAATATCTGAGGAGAATGTCTAGTGAGTCAAAAACATCGTGTAGTCACATACAGTGTCAACATCTCTAGGCCTTCTAGTCTCCTAGTAATAGCTACTTCTACATCTTTGTTTTGAGAGCACTTATCGCAGTGTGAGCCTATGGTTTATCTGTTGTGTTGTGGAACTCCATGCAAGAGATTTTTGAAACTTCACTGCCTTTCAGGTGGGACTTGATAAGAACAAAAATAAATCACTCTGCTCCAGGTTAATAGTAGCCTTTAACAAATTACAGTGATATTTGTAATGATCTGCCTATCTAAGACAGAAATATTGAATATCTAAAACAGAAACATGAAATATTATGATCCATTCCACGCAAGCTGCTGAACTACTTAATCAAAAGTATCTTTGTGAAAATTTGTAAATTGGTTAATTTGTGAATTACAAATATTAAGATATCTCACATTCCTTGAATAGTTTTGCTGTCTCTGAAGTGTCCAATGTGATTTTTTTTTTTTTTTTTTTTTTTTAATGTCTCGTGATAAGTATGCAGTATGATCTTTGTGTTTCTTTCCGATGATGTGAGTCTTGGCAGGACATTATTTTGTCCTTCAAGCGAGCGTTCCTTAGCTAGAGTTAAAAAGAAGTGCAGAGTTTTAATGCAAGGTGACATACATTTCCTGACACTCAATCTTCTGAAGCCAGATAGAAAAATAAATTAGGTACTGATCTCTTGAGGATATATATGCTGGGTCAGGGCAAAGAATATTAGCTGGTTGGTTTGATGCTGAGGGGCCACTTTGACAGACAATGTATACAGCAGTAAAATGTTGACTACAGTCAACAGAGATTGTAAACTATTTACTGTGTTTACAGAACCCTTTCGGTTCTGGCGTTTTGCTGGGTAGGGGAAAAAAGGGGAGCGAATCTTTAACTCTGGAGAGTACAAATGAAGTAAAATTCACGCAGCAATGCATTCTGCGATAAAACAGTGTGCTAGATTTTAGCAGACTGATCAGTATTTGCTAGGAAGTAGGAAGTGGTAGGATTTTGTAACTTTGGGTCTCTTACTCCTATTGGTACAAAACCAAACAAAGAGCTAAATAATTAACTTTTTTAAAAACCCATGGGAATGATAGTGTTTGGCACTACCCTGGATTTCTGTCGTAGTTTAAATTTTTTCATCCTCCTTCAGTGTTTTTATCTTTGTTTTTAATGAGGTTCATATTTATCCAGATTTCTGAAATAAGTCTCAAGGACAAAGAAAAGTCCCAGAACCCACTGTAAGGGGGTGGGATGTGTTCCAGCATTAGACAAACCTCATGAGAGAAACTTGGTGAATTGATATCAATGCCATGTGTCTTATATTGTATTTCTCATTTACTCCTTCACACACATTGACATCATCAGGACAAGTCTCTGTGAAATCAGTTAGGTTGAATCTTTGGAGAGTCAGAGTTTTAAACTGTAAGCATCTTTGGTTTGTATTCCAAAGAATGCTTGACATAAAATACACTTGCTGTCTCATATGACTGCTGCCTGGCTAGTAAAGCCGTGCTTCAGCCTAGCAGCTAAAGCTACCTTGGGTCTTCCTTGCTCTCCTGTTGCCACTACGTACTTTCTGAATCTCCAGTAGAGTGAAGAGATGTCTTGTTTTGGGTGCCAGTGGTTTTCACGCAAAACAAAACTGCAGGCTCCTACAAAAGCTGTTTGAAAGGTGGAGGAGTAATACGCCTCAAGATCAGTATCTTAGCAAATGGCTGGCAAAGGATTCCTTTGGCACTCAATAAGGCAACATTGTTCTGGGACGTAACACACAAGTGCTATTTTCATGGAAATATCTTCATAGTGTCGGCAAAAAATGTTGGGAGTTTGTGCACCAGTGGAAGCAAAATAAGGAGATTTAGATTATTCTTCACCTTTTAGTTGCAACTGATGTAGCTTTGTTCACGTGACAGTTCTTGGTGATTTGGGTGGGGGGTTTTAGCCAGAATATGAGGAATTTTGTGTTACATTACAATCAACATTCAACTATAAAGACTTTTCATCAATAGAAAAGGACATTTAATAAAATAATTGTTTTTATTAAGCTGTCTTTTTATCATTGCATTCTGGGAGCTAGGAAATGTTAGCTCGTGCTGTAAAAATTGGTAAGAAACTGTATTTTCTAAATAAAATGAATAAAATAGCATTACAACTCCAGTCATTTTAAATAAATACTTCACAAGTTGCCATGGAAAACACAAGGCAATTCTGTACTTTTGTTTATATGAAATGAAGAAAAAAGAAAAAACCCAAGAAGCTGTGGAGCTACAAGTTTCTGGGCAGTTTAAGCTTCCATGTAAGTACTATTGCAGTAAAATGCAGTTTAGTTTTATTTTTCCCCATGTGAAATAGGAAATATATAACTGAAAATGAAGGAGAATGGAAGTATGCCAATTACTTTATATTTACAAGTATCAATGCATTAATGAAATATTTTTGAACAAGGTTTGCAGGAAAGAGTCTGTCTCGTTTTCAACAGTATTTTGAGTTGAAACATGTTTGTCCTGGTCCTTGGCTGTTTAGGTAGATCATGTAGCTGGTGAGGCAGGGTCTGTGGCTTCCACAGGAACTCCACAGAGACAAAACTCAGGAAGGCAAGGCAGACAAGATTGAGATCATTGCTATATGCATAGCTTGCTATATTTTCACTCCAGGAATTACACTGCCAAAATGTACCCTCTCAAACAAACCATAACCCAAGTCTTATCTTCCAAAGAAGCTAACAACTAGTTTAAGCCAGTAATCAAGGTTTATCATAGTTCTTTCAAAAAGAATTGAGGGTTTTTGTTTGGTTGGGTTTTTTTGGTCTGCTTAATTACTTAAGATTTTAAATTCTTGCCAATTTCTCTTACCCGCAGATTTTGTGTAAGTTGACTTTGTTTTCTTTCACTAGCTCTGGGGGAAATTATTTTATTAGGAAGTCTTCCTTGATGCTAGAAGTTTAGTTCCCTTGAAATTTTATTGTTTGCCGAAGTAGCCTAGCACTAGATCTAAGTAGTTGTGAAGGAAACATGCGTTTGATCATTGAGTTTTAAAATTAAATTAGCCTGATTTTTTTTATGTGCTTGTTGCACATAGGCAATAGAAGTATAGATTACATATACTGAATTGGTTTGAAACACCTTTTAAATACTAAGATCTGTATTTTTTTCCTTAAGGTTAAAATAAGCAATTTATGATGAATGAATGGTATTTTGTAAATTAAGTGTTGACTGATTTTCAGGCTTCCATTGAGTTGTTCAAAATCAGATTGACACACTATATTCTCTTACTACACTTCTTAATATTGAATGGATGCATATTTTATGTTGTATTGACAATATTTCAGAAAAAGATAAGTAAGGCTGGAACTCTAGTCATTCTTGTGTCATGTGCTTCTGATACACAGGTATACGTGAGTGTGCTTATCACAATTATGAGGTGATGTTAAATATAAAGAATAGCTTTAGTGTTTACTTGTCCCTTCTGTGCTACAGTTGCTCCGAGGTTTTCTGGATGTTTGGACTTAAAAAATGAAAAACATTTGCAGTTGATGCATTCTGCTTTTTCTTTCATTGTACATCTGACTGCCACTAGATGGTGATAGATGTGTGTACAATATTAACTGTATGGCGATGAAGATCGGAGTTCATTTTTATATGACCCTCAATAACTGACTGGGAAATCAGTAGTTACTACAACAGTGTAATTTTGATTCTGCCCTGTGAGTGAGAGCATTGCATGGAACTTTTCATAGCAAAGATAGATGCTACCTGGCATCCAACACACCTCTCCTTATAGCAGCAGGCCTCCTGTGCTGAACTTGTAGTGGACTTTCAGAAGAGAGCAGCTCTCCTAAAAGCAGTTCTGCATAAGGACTGTTGCTGCACTCAAGGGTTTTGGGTTCTCTATCCAGCACCTTGACCTACTTAATCAAGGAGATAAAAGGCATGGTTGAAGATAGGGAGGAAGTGTTTTCCTTTGGAAAAACTATCTTCTAGGAAAGAAACAAAGCACCCATATATTCTAAGTCAAGAGGCTGACTGTATGTGTTCCTGAGCAGTCAGGAGAGGATGATCTAGTCCTAAGGTGCTTTTCTTTCAAACCAATAAAGAATTCTTACCTTGGATTGTAACATAACATAAAATTGCTTCTGTTTTGGTTAGCCCCCTGCCCCGAAACCACCACCACCAACTGTCATGTGAACAAATCTACATCAAGTGCAATTGCTTCAATACTTTGAAGCTGGTCCTTAGCCTTGAACACTTCTGTGTATGCACCTAGGAAATAATAATGTGAACCATTAGAAAACAAGATCTCTGATACGTCTTGAATACAGTAAATGTTAAACTAAACATCTGCTGCATAGCAGCAGATTACTTTTTTAATACACCCCAAATTTTTAAAGATTGTCCAAGTTTCACATTAAAAAAAACTTTCATTTTTAGTTGCACGTTTCATTCGCCTTGTCTAAGCATCTTTAAATTATTTCTAAGGTCTCCAGATAAACTTTTTCTTTCTAATTGTTGTTAGAGTCAGTTATGAGCAAATCTGGTTTTAGTAGAGATTCATATTCATTGCCCTTCATCTCTCTCTGTTCAGAGTTTTCAATATAGTATCTAATGAAATAGAAGTTAGATCTCTGTTTTATAGAAGTTTTAAAGAGATTAATACAAAACTTGAACTAAACATTTAATTCCACTGGGAATAATTTTGAATATGGGAAAACTTGTACTTCGTTGTGTAGGTGTCTTTCTGTTTGAAGCAGCAAGATAAGTTTCAAGTAACGGTCAATGTTTTAGTTGTAGATAAACTAGAGAGATTATTTTGGAGTTTTTTTGTCACTGCCTCAATGCAGATGCAATTTAATTTCTTTACCTCTGTTTAATATCAATTTTCTTATCCTTTTTTAGAATCGCCAGATGCTGATATTGCCATGGAGGTGGCTACATCAGAACAGCATGTTTCTGAGGCAATATATGATTGTGTTATTTGTGGACAAAGTGGTCCTTCTACTGAAGACAGACCTACAGGGCTGGTTGTACTATTACAAGCATCCTCAGGTATGACTTGTTGGACAAGCAGTGTTTCTGCAGCTTTTAGTATGTGTGCATAAATACTGTTGTGTCTCATGGAGCCTGGAAAGACAGAGTCTTCCTTTTTTTTTGTGGATGGTCCTCCATGAAGCACCTGTGTAGGTCTAAGGGTACTGAGAGAATTTTTAAACATTTGGGAAAAGAGCAAACAGTTTCATTCCCTCCTAGTTCCTGTTAGCTTTTGCAAACCCAGCAGTATATAATAGACCTGCAGAAAAATAGGTATTGAAAGAAAAAGAAAATAAAATAGCCATTGGTGTATCTATGTGTATGTATATATACTTTATGTACAAGTGCAAAAGCACAACTTTCAGTATTTAGTTTCTTTAATAATTTTTTTACTGTTTAACATCAACAAAGCACATTGTAGTTACAAACCAGAATTTCCTGATTGTTTTCTTAATTGTTTAGCATATTGTTATCCATTGCATTCTTTATTGCTTCTTTTCTTCATACAGTGCTGGGACAATGCCGGAATAGCACTGAGCCAAAGAAACTACCAACTACTGAAGAGGAGCAGATATACCCTTGGGATACCTGTGCAGCACTGCATGATGTGAGGCTTACAACTTTACAGCGATACTTTAAAGATGTAAGTATTTCATATGAACAATACTACCACTTATGAAAAAATTGTGTGAAAAGGTAAATGAAATTACAACTTAGAGTCCTCCTAGTTTCATTTCTACATTTAGTGAGCACTTCGTCATGTTGCAGTAGTTATGAAGTGTTTACATTTGATAGGGTCTTTATTTTTAAATAGTGTCTGGCTTTTCCCTAGTTATATTTTTGGCATAGGCATCTAGTATATCTACAGGCTATATAGTCATTAAATATCCATGCAGATGTTCTCTAGAAGAAGGTATTTCACAATTCAGTGTGACCACACAATTGAGATGTGGTTTTGCTGTCTTAGGTATTACTTTCAAAACACCAGTTTTCTTGTGGCCGTTCAGTTACTCTTAATCAGTTAAAAGTATTTTTGGCAGCACAGAGTAAGTGGAAAGAGTAGTTTTAGCTTGTAACAGTTTTCTGAGCCACTACAGAGAAGGGGAGGATGAATGGATGGGAAGGAGGGACCAGCAGAAGACTTCACCCTCTTCTGCTGAATCCTCAACTTCGCACAACATTACTGAAGTTCAGTTTTACGTTAATTGGTATGTTATTTTATGTTTTGCAGTTCTGTTAGCTGTTGCAAGCAGAGTTTTGCATTGTTTCACAAAGCCACATTACAGCTTTTTATATTTAATTTTGAGAGCCAATTCTTGTTGCTTAACAGGACTTGTTCAGTTGTAGACCTTTGTGGAGGTGCTGCCTGTGACTTTCCTTGCAGATGTATAGAACAGCCATGTAAGATAATATATAACTGTTCCGAGAAATCATTCTGGGGGAGAAGGATATGTAACCTATGACCCTAAATTAGCTCCTATAGACTAGTCCCAGGTGACACACCAGCTCTTAGGCAGATCTAACTAAATAATCAGCCTTTAGAAGCTTTAGAGAGGAAAAACTGTGGCAATTTTTACTCTGACACGATTGCTAGCTTTCTCATAATCTGTCATCCACAGATAATTGAAATTTGCCAACTTGCAACCAAGCTTGCTTATGTAGAGGAGATTAATCTAGAGTAAATTTCATAATTGATATAGTTTTAAAAATGGGGCAATGTTTTCAGAAAAGCACCTTCTCCTCAGGCAAATATTACACATTTCCTTGCTAGAAAGTAAAACTTTTGAAGATGTAAGCAGGAAATTATATCGAACAAAAGATATTTTAGTTCAGAAAGAATCTGTGGGCAAGCTTTTCTTCTTTTGACATTGATGATGTTTGTTTATTGTTTCAAGTAGTTAAGGAATATTTTTTTCCTACTGAAGTGATTAAAACACTGAAGCAATACTGTAGCTTTATTTTTACATGTTTGCATACTACAAATGGAAGGAGTTCCAAGCAAAACGTCACTCAAAAACTTGATCTCACTGAAGTGTGTATTTCCCTTTCTGTGCAGTAACACTACCAACAGATTAGTCTAAAATATACTGTAATGCAATGAGCAAATGCATCCTGCTTTGAAAAATTCCAGTCCTGATTCAAACATTAGTTGAATTAGCTATTTTTGCTTTCAAGTTTCCAGGTCACTACTGTGCTAAAAAATGTCTCTGCATGAAAGAACTAATCCTTAAATCTCTTTTGGCATAAAAATGGAAACATCCGTCAGTGTCTTGAGCATCTTGTTCAGCTGAGCTAAGCAATAAGAAGTCCTTTTGTTTATCAGCTGTGTTCTTCCCAGTAGGTGTCCTTCCTCTAACTACAGATTTCAGGAGGCAAGAGAATAATTTCAGTTAGATGTGAAAATTTAGATTATGAAACATGATCTAGCTTATTCTACTGGAAGAAAAAAAATAGTCAAAAGCTACATGCTATATACAGATTGGGCAAAACAGGCCAATTCTCTCCATAGAGCTTCCTTTTGCGCTTTCTTAGCTGAAATGTGATGCTTGCTGTCAGTCAGGGAGTAGAGTTCTTGCCCATTAAAGGAAAAATCACTGAAAGTGATTATTTTTAATATGGAGAGGTATGACTAAGGATTAGCAGATAAAACTTCATATACTGGATTGATAGGACTATTTTCAGAATCACATAGTACTCTGTAACCAGTAACTTGATATAGGTGTGCTCCATCCCAAGCCTATGGCTTGCTTTGGAATCTCCTTTATTTCTGAACTGAAGAATATTTAGAGTAAAGCCTTTCTGCAAAGACTTTGGGGTTGGTTTTTTTTCTTATGCAAATGCTACTAAGTAGCCTTGTTAAATACATGCAATAAGTGATGCTTTTCCTGAATGAAACATTTGTCTTGTGGGGCTTATCCAGGTATATCATATGACCTTACTAATAGTGCAGTCTACTAAATTATGCAGGAACCAGTAGGAGATAAAGTTTTTCTTGTTCTATGGCCTGAGAGGGTCATAGCATATTATGAATGTCAGGTTGAGGCAAGGTAAATAGGAGCATGTCTTATAGCTAGAATTTGTAATTTTGTTTTGATTTCCTGCTCATATGCAGGAAAAAAACCCCAGATGCTAGGACTTCCTTAGAAAATGCAACTATCAGAGTTGGTTATTCACAGTACCCTGGTTTTGCATCATACATTAAGACCATTTTAGTCTACACTAAAAATTGTTCTCCAGTTCTGGTAGCCATAAATCTTTTTCTGTTCTTTCAATGTATAACCAGAATGTACATTTCGATCTGTGTATGAATTTTTTTTTTTTTTTTTTTAGAAATGGAGATTTAATAATTAGACTGACTATAGCTAGGTATTCTGCAAGAGAGTTTTCTAGAATTCCGTATTATTAGTTTGCCAGTGGTGACTGTTTTTTCAATTCATTATTTTCTGAGAACTACCAGTGAGGTAACTTTATTTTTGACATGTGGGCTATAAGTGCAGTCTTTGAATAAGGCCAGTGTTTTCAAAACAATCCTAGTATAAAACTCAATTCACTAAACAAGTCTTTGTTCTCTTTTCCCTTTATGATGTGTTACAGACAATACTGTTCAATAACTCATTAAAAACCCTAAGTGTTTACACTGAATTTTAATAACAGATTGGGGTTTAATTATATAACTGTGATCTTGTTATTTTGGTTACATACAAAACTGAATGAAATGTATTGGAGCAGTGTATTGCCATTGGACATGGGATAACTTGTACTGTTGGAACAGATGGTAGGTAGAGTTAGAGCCGTCTTCATGCTGTAATACAAGAGGTTCTTTAGAGAAGTCATTAAGTGACAAGAACTGCAGAAGTTTAACTTAAGTGTTTGGCTCTTTGTTGGAAAGAATAGCATAATGGCAGCCATGTAAGTTAGCACAAGTAAATACTTTATAAAATAAATTTTTTCTTTATTTCCACAGCATGTCTTTTAATTGGATAGCATGCAAATAAAAATCTATATATTTTTTAAAATCTTTAAATAAGTTGTGGTAAATACCTTTATAACTTTATATATATTGTTGTTCTTTTTTCTTACTGTTTTTGCTTTGTTTTTAGAGTTCCTGCCTGCAAGCAGTGTCAATAGGCTGGGAAGGAGGTGTTTATGTACAAACTTGTGGTCACACCTTACACATAGATTGTCACAAATCTTACATGGAATCTTTACGGGTAAGTAAAACTAAAGTTCATCTTTTTTATTTGCATCTGAACTGTTCTTAGTGAAGTCAATTGGATTTATGCTGTTCAATTCAGAGAAATTCATTTACATGAATGGACAAGATGTTTTTACTATGTTTCAAGAAATGTAGATATAAATCTCTTTATTACATCTTGACATTATTAACAAAAGTACTTTGTTTTCAGTTATTCTGATATATCAGAAAAAATACTTGACTAAATTAATCCTGTTCTTCAAAAATTAAATCACTGTTTTTTGGCGTTTTTTTTCTTGTGTGCATATTCAGGTAAAGCATTTCTTACACTTTTCATTTCTGTTTCATAGATTCCTATTTTGATGTTCAACGTGTGTTAGAAATTACAGAGAAACTGTAGAAAAAATGAGAGGGGAATTTTACAAATATAAACTTGTGGTTTTGGTTAATTCCTAATATGAAAATTCAGTTACAAAAAGTTAGATTTTTATCTCCAGTTATGTATGGTATACGTTATGTATATACATGCAGTTTAGAGAAATGAGTTAAAATAGTTAAACTCTTGCGAATTATGCTTGCTTTTTTTTTTCTTTTTTTTTTTTTTCTTCCTCCCCCTCTCCTTGGAAAATACTGTTGGGAAATTACTGCTATACATGGTTTTAAAATACAGTTTGTTAGTCAAGCCTCGGAAATTGTTGGCTAGAAAATACATCCTTCTTTTCACATGGTCTGAGTAAACAGGATAGTGTTCCATTGATGTTGCTGGTCTCCTTCGCCCCACTCAACATCTTGCAGCCCAATTGCATATCTTCTGAATGGCACCATAGAATGTTATCGCAAGCTCAGCACTGGTAGAAGTCATCGGATTTTAAGCAATCATTTCTTTCAGTATTATTTAGTGTAATAAAATAAAGACTAAATGATGACTTCTTGTTGCATATGAAACTGCTTTTTTTTTCAAGATTACTTTGTGATATTTCTTTAATTTTATTTTTTCATAAGTTTTGTTGATTTGTTTCCATTTTGAGAAAAACTATGAGCAATGCTTTGTATTTTTAGAATAAGCATTGGTCATACAGTGAAATTTAACTCTAGAGAACTTGGAAGCTGTGCCACCTTTATTGGACCCCATGATGAATTGTTCTTTTCCATATGACTGTAAAGATGCTTTCAGGGGTGATTGTGTCATCAAGATAATTAAGTAAAATCTGGGCTTTCATGGTAGAATCTAATTTTACAGAATTTTGGAAAAGTAATCTTTTGCATCATATAGACACTGAAGTCCCTTTTCTGGTGGATTCTCACTTAAACTTGACATAAACTGTTAATTCCATCTCATTGTATTCTTGAAGATTTCTAGATTATTTAAGTGAACTTTGGATCCTAGCATGTATTACTACTACCTACATGAGTGCATAATAATTTTGACTATTCCTAGCATTCTTAGTACTGAAATAACTTACATAGACTTGTGTTCATCTGGATAAAACATTAATTTTTACATAATACAATCAGAGATCAACATCCAGAAAGGTATGTAAAAGTAGGCTCAGCAGAATGCCTCAGCATTCTGGGCTGATTGCTTGAAGTTTAAATTATAGTCACTATTAACTTCGCAGTTCTCTTCTCCCAGGAGTGGGAAACCATTGAGGCAATTCACGAAGCTGAAGCAAGGTTGGTTGCCAGTAACTGGAGTACTCAGGAGATGTCTCCACTTCCCAAACACGTACTTCTGTGTCCATTTTTTGATCCTTCATGATAAAGAAGAAATAATGAGGGGTTTTGTCATGTTTTTTTGTCATGCTGCCCTGCAGTGGCTACTTGATTAGGTTTTTCAGCCTGTACTACTTCTGAGAAATATCTTCAAATATTTCTCATGACTGAAAATAAAATTGCCTTTTGATAAATTAAAAGATGTTATCAAGGGAGTCTCAAAACTTATTGGGAATTGCTAGGAAGAGACAACACATGTGAAATGTTCAAAATAGCCCATTGAAGTATTTCTAGTTTACTATGGGGATATTGTTGACAACGAAGAGTACTTAAAAATTAGAAAAATTAGTTGAGTTGGAGGATTGTAAGATAGTCTCTAGTAGTTAAGACCTTTTTCACTAAAATGAGGAGCTATTCCAGTTATTCTTTCTTTACATTTTTTGGTTTTAGACTTAGTTCTTTAGCTGTACACCTGAAATCTCAAACTAAAAATTATAATCTTTTGCAAATTTCAGCTACATCTTCTTTATTTTCTTTTAGAATGACCAGGTCCTCCAGGGTTTTTCAGTGGACAAAGGAGAATTTACCTGTCCCCTCTGTAGGCAATTTGCTAACAGTGTTCTTCCTTGTTATCCTGGAAACAACGTGGAAAGAAGCCTTTGGCAAAGTCATAGTAACAAGCGTATGCAAGATCTTGTACAAGAGGTGGAAGATCTTCAAGAACAGCTGGGAACTTTCCCAGTAAGCATCAGTGTAAGGCAGAAAGATCCTTGTTAATTTGCCTCTACCTTTCAGTTTTTACATTATGTTGCATTTGTGACCTCTTAGAAACTCAACAACCTGGGAAACTTCATTTTCTTCTGATATGGAAGATAGCATACTATTTTTTTTCATATCAAGAAATTTAAAATATTTACAGCACTTATTGCATTACCTTACTAAAAATAAACAATGAAAAAGCTGTGACAAAATGTGATTAATGTAATTTTTTTATGGAGTACATTTTAACTTCTCTCCATAGTAATTTACATAGAATTGAGTCATGTAATATAAAATTCATTTATCATTTCTTTACAATGTAAAAATACCAATATCCTTGTAACTGGAAGCTATTTAAAGAATGTCTATTAAGAACATTTTAAGGTATGGATTATTTGTTTTACAGAAAGCAGTTTGCAGATGCTCATGTATTACAAAGCTTCATGTGGTCTTTCTGAATGACAGAATTAATTCTATTAAATTTTGCTAGCCTTCCAGTCTTGATGGAGATACTTTGTGTTATTTTCATGTACTTGTGCAATACAAATATACTTTAAAATAATGCAAGCAGTAAGATTCTTGAACTTAGGAGATGGACAAAACAGTGATGTTTTCATATTCAAAACAAATCAGAATAACTTTCAGAATATTATAACACTTTTATGAGACAGAATATTGGCTTTTAATGCATATTTTTTCATAAGCTGCAAATGTGTTTTTATAAACATAAAAGTGCTACGCTTTGTGATCAGCTATTGCATTTCTTCAGGTAAAATTAACTAATCTTCTTTTGTGTCTTTGTTCATAGTCTGAAACCAATCTCAGTAAAGAAATGGAATCTGTAATGAAAGATATAAAAAATACCACACAGAAGAAGTATACAGATTATAGTAAGAGTCCTGGATCACCTGACAATGATTTTCTGTTTATGTATTCAGTAGCCAGGTGGGTATGTTTTTTCTTTTTATATCTTTTTCATTTGTGTTTCTTACTAATGGTATTACTCACCAGATAGTTTTCTTCTTTTAAAAAAAAAAAAAAAAAAATTTTCCATCCTCTCCTGAAAGTACTTTCTGAGTACTTAGTACATCGAGGTTACATTTTCTGATTTTCATATGCAGGAAAGATCACTGCCATATTGCTGGTTTTTAAATCATCCAGTGATAAAGACATTTCAGTGTCTTAAGTATATAAGCAGTGGAAATATTCAAGACTTGGCTTGGCAGGACTCTGGATAATCAAATCTAAGGCTCAGCTTTTGACAGAGGTTGGACCATCTGATCTCCAGAATTCTCTTCTAACCTAGATTATTGTATAATTCTATTAAAAGAAATATTATCTGTATTCTTTAAGAGTATCTTAACTGTGTCTTGATTAAGAAGAGCAATTAAATTTTACACATAGCAAGTTAAAAGATTATTCTGTATTACTTTAAGTGGTATATGCTATACAAGGATAAATAATGTTGAGATTTTTAGCAATGATGTGTTTGGTCAGTACAATTTTATATCCTTCCAAAAATACAAAGGACTCAAAATTAGTGTTTCGCATATAAAAGTATGATTACTTGTAAACATAACTTGACATGCCACTTAAGGTACAAAAATGGTGTTAGAATATATTTCTGGGTGTAATGTTACATAATTTTAAAAATGCTAGCTAAACATATTTTAAATATATCTATAGTTTATGATTTTTATATTAACACCCTAAGCCCAAGATTTTTGTTTTCATTCTGAGAGTTAAAAATACCTCAAACCAGAACAGCGTTTCATTGCTGTTTGCATTGCTGGAGAGAGAAATTCTGGTTGACCACTAAGATTAGGATATGCCACCTGTACTCATTGTGACCTCTTGTTGTTAGGTTAGACTGGTACCAGCAATTTTCCATTTATCCATGGCTGAAGGATTTCAGGTGGTGTTACCATAAGTCGTAAGATCACTTATGAGGGTGCCTGGCAGATCAGCACAAAATGGTTAATTTCTCTTGCCTTTCAATTCAGCAATCCAGATTTACAGGCTTCTACTACTTGATAATTGCATAAGAACTACAGGTTAAAAAAATTAAACTTTTAAAAAGACATTTTAATAGAACCTTACAGTTTGTATTTATGGAAATAAATATGTAAGTGAGCTGGTCATCTCCCAGACTGAAAGAGTTTTCTTTGTATGATTTTAGTATGTTTTGTTTAATTTTAAGTATCCAAACAATGGACTATCCACAATTTAAATGACAGACTGAAGTAACTTGCTTTCTGGAAGTTATTCCTCTCGTTCAGCCTGTTTCTCCCTTATTTCCATCCAATTCTTTTTGAGGTAATGATATCCTTGTGTTCCTTTACCAACCAGTTACCTTTGAGCATTTCTAGTTTCGTGTATTCTGAAACATTTCATTGTTTTTGGTCGGACCATCCTCAGCTGTTACTCATTTCTTCCTGGTATTTAATCTAACATACAGATAAAGTGGTCAAGATGGTAAGTAGCCCCTGTTTAAATAAGCATTTGAATGCAATGATATTTTTATTGACTCCATATATTTGTAAGTGAATTAAACACTCTTAATCTTCTTATAAGTCATGTTCCATTTTCAATCAGAAAATGACATCATCTGCAGTCGTCTTAAAAGATGCTCGTTTACAGCTGGAGGCCAGCTTTGAAGTGGATTTCTGCATGCTGGAATGGGAATACTACTGGTTAAACAAGATGTAGCCACTTCCCCCAGCTTATCCTTTCTGCTTCAGGAAAACGGGAACTTACTTTTCTTTCTTCATTTTTGCTTACCCAGACAGATGTCACTGGTAGCAGAGAAAAGAAATTACAAGCAAATTCTCTACCACCTAGTTAGTGGGAGAGCTAGCCCCTGTCTGTTTTCCTAGCAAAAGAGGCACTCAGGGTCTTGGCATCCTGATTTGCATGCACAGCTGGAAGAGCAGCTCCTTAGCTACCTCCCCCTTTCCCTACAGTTTTACCTTGTTAAATTTATGCCCTTTTTGTATGCATCCCTCCTTGTCTTTGCTGACATTTATGAGATCAGTATAGTGTGTCATTCACAAATCACGTGTGCCTAGCTTTAATTGTAATAGCTCCACATTCATAGCATTGATGACTGTCATTTGTGGCAGTATCTTGGGATGACTGTTTCTGTATTGCATAGCAATAGGTCTCGTGCTTTTGTTGGCTGTGTAAACAAAGCTTTTGGTTTTGCTGTCAGTTATGTATAGACTAATATAAGAACCTCGTGTTCTTTCCTTCCAGTCTGTGTCTCAGTATCTGGGTTTTTACATATATATGTTGTCTTTGTAAAGTGAAGTGGAAAAAATGGTAGTGCTTAACTTGATTCTTCTGTCCCAATAGAAAGAGGAGGTCCATCCAAATATGTTCTCTTTCTGGAAAGGCCATTGCATTTTTCCTTCCCCCTATTCTGTCCTGATACGAATTCTGAGAAATATGCAATCACCCTCCCCACCCCACCCCCAATATGTTCCTATAATGAAAGCCCACAAGAAGGGATGAAGTAGGGCTGTTTTTTAATTGGGAGTCTGTACAGCTGAGCAAAATCCATCTTCTCAGTTTTCTCCTGTGAGTGAGGAAGATAAAGCCAGTGTTCTACAAAATTTGTTGCTCCAATGAATGACACAAAGATTTCTAGATAGAGGAAACAGTCACTTATATAGATTTTCTTTCTCCTTCTCTTTCCTTCATGTTGAGAGGGCTGAGATAGCAAAGGATGCTTTCAGAGACCACTCTGTGTTCCTCTCTTCTACCAGATGCCCCAAGTTTTCCTTCATTGATGAGAGAATAGGCACTGAGAGCTCTGCTTTTCTTCGGTACAGGGCAGATGGTACTCAGATCCTCAAGGTAGAAGGGAGCTTGAATTAGGGAGGAGATACACTAGTCTCTTTCAAAAATGACTTGGGGCTGTACCTGATGTAGAACATTTTATAAAGGAGAAGTGTTCAGATTCACAGAAGATGCTTTCTCTACTGTGTACTTTTATGCCAAAGTTTAGGTATGTTTTGAAAGAGATGTCTTAGAGGAAGAGGCTAATATTTACGTTTCCAAGAAAGTTGAACTATAAGCTGCTGTCTTTGAGGAGCTGGGGGCAATGAAGAAGTGTGGGAGGTGAGAGTTGGTATGATATGTGTGATGGAGTATATGGTTCCAGAAATCTCTCTCCTTACATTCCTTATAGCAAAAAGTACTATGTAACACCTCATACATATCAAGAAGAGTTTTTTCAGAATTGTCCCTGAGGTTTGTTTTGTAAAATTGTACATATTTCTTGGTGAAAGGGAAATATGTAAAATTCTAGGTCTAGAAGGTTGTTCTTAGACATTTGGGTAGTGTTTTTATTTAAATCTTAATCATCTTGGTTTTAATGGAAGGCTGCCTTTTATTTTATTCTACAAATTAGTTTTCAGAAGGTTTGTAGAAATAAAACATACTGGTTTCCTTTATATTCCCATGATGAACTAGCACATGCTGATCTACAGTTGCTATTTTGTCCACTAATATGAAATCCCTGTCCCTGCTTCCTTGCTGGTAGATTTTTAGAAGTTCAGTGAGCACTGCAAATCACCCGAAGAGTGGAAAATTCCCCTGTCACACAGTTGCCCTTATCTGCAGCAACCAGATGGAGCTCTGAGCAGGCACATTATCAATGTTAAATTGCTTTTTCTGAGTAGAGAGGATTAAAGCATTCCTTCAGAAATGGGTGGCATAAGCTGCAAACTTAGGGAAAGTAATATTCTGAAATGTTACTATTTTAAAAACATATGAAAGTATCTTAACAAACACTGCATCTCAAAAATGTATTATTCTTTCAAGCTGATGGAGCTGAAATTCTTAAAAAATAATTTGTTTTGAATAAAATAGTCATCCTGTAGTTTCTTCTTAAATATATGTGTGGGTGTGTGTTCTTAGCTTAGATATATTGTGTGCCTAAAATTCTAGAATAGATTTTAATATGTATTCGGTCACATTATATTGAACCTAAAATTGTTTGATTTTTAGTTAAAGGACAAAATATGTTTAGACTGAGCTTTGCAGTTTGGATTAAATTAGCAAAATAACATTTCAGAATAATAAAATTACATTCCTTTATTTTAATTAAAGGAATGTATGTTGACTTATTAAAACAAACTCTCAGAGAACATAACATAAATTGTTTGCTTCAAGTCTTGGGCGTAAAAGATAATGCAGTACTGAAACATCCAATTCCAAAATTAAACAGAGCTATCGAATTTGGCCTAAACAATTGGTGCCTAAGTATCAGATTACAATAATACTAAGAAAGAAAGCATCAGTGTGACATACAGAGATTTAGTGACACAACTCCTGTTTCATACTTCTGAGCTGCAGTGAATACCAGTGTTTCATTCAGAATTAACCTCCAAGGCTTTTATTAACTAACTTATCTATAAAGGTCAGTGCTTCCATTAGAATTTAGACTGTTTTCATACTTAGTTACTTGATGGCATATCCATTGTACTGTCTGTTTGTTTAAAGCAAAACAAAAGCCCTGCCAATGAAGAGAACACTTTTTAGACATACCTGATTGATTGAAATTTAGCCAATCTGTATATTGTCTTTTCAGATTTGCACATAAATTCCCTTATTATCAAGGAGTTGTGTGTGCATACAGAAAAAAAGCCTCAGAATTAACATTTTTTTTATTCTTCAATCACAACTGTAGCAGCTCTCTTAATATAGTACTTGCTAATCAAAGCACTTAAAGTCACATATGGCAATATCTTGATAAAGTTTGTTTTATTCTGAGTCATATTTTGGCAGTATCTCACACTAAAGATTAGTTCACAGCATTCTTTTATTTAGTGTACACTGGGAGTTTGTGATGACTCTTTCATGTCCGTAGAACCTTGAATAATGCTGTTCCATTCAACACTGTTATGTTTTTCTTGCAGAACAAACTTGGAACTTGAGCTGGTCCATCGCGGAGGCAATTTATGTTCAGGAGGTGCAAGCACAGCTGGGAAAAGATCATGTTTAAGTAAGTTTCATGTTATGAAGTGCAATATAAATTATCAGAATATTGAATAAAGATGTCTCGTTCTTTCTAACATTTTCTAAATTATGTCAACTTTTTTCTTCTAAGAACCTTTTTTTCTGCCATAATGAGTCTTTGTTTTTTGTTGCAATTTGAGAAATCTGAAATCTAATTTGCACAAATTATTCATTAGAGCTGTTCATATGTTGTGAGTATAATCTATTTAGAAATCAATTGTCATAGTATCCATGTAATTTTTTTTTAATAATTTCACATTTTTATGAGTAAAACTAGAAGTATTTTAAGGGTAAAGCAGGAAAGCTTTGTTTAACCCTGGCTGTTGCTAGTAATAGTAAAGAAATTTGTTTCTCTGAGTGCTAATGTAGCTCATGACTAGGTCTCATACTTAGAAATCTGCAGCTACTGTGTCCCATGTCTTTAATTTCCCTTGTTCTTTCTCTGACAGGACAGTTTTGCAAATTTTCTTTGGTAGAAACTCTCAAATCTTCATTGTTCTGAAACCTTTAATGTTTGGTAAATAAAGCACTTCTGGTGGACAGAAGTGCTTTTTTTCTTAACATAAAATCTTCTTATCTTTTACTGGAATATAAACTGTTAGGAATGGACATTTTCTTTTGTCAGGAAAAATTGGAAAGCCTGCCAGAATACCACTACTACTAATGCTTGTTTAAATCAAGCTTATGCAGCAGTAGCAGCAGATTCAGTAGTAAAAGTGTCAGAAAGCTTGGGCCCACCTCTGCCTTTTGGTACATGATTTGTGGGCGATGCTTTCCTCATCATCTGAGGTGATGAGCCACCAGAGAAATCCCATCACGTGCTATGCTGTCCACATCCTCTCTAGGATAAGAGCCTTCTGTTACTGCCAGGAAATGTAGTTAAATTGATTTCATTCATGTGTTGTGATTTGTGAAAAGTACTTTTAAACCCTCCCTCCACCATCATTACCTCCCTTTCCCAGCAGAACAAAATACCTGAAAAATGCATGTGTTAAAAGAACATCGCTAGATCACTGTTTGGAAATTTGAAGCATTTAATAAAATCAAGACTCTACAGATAATTTCTACTTGGATTACAATATTTTTAATTGTATGCTCACCTAGTAAGATGGACACTTATTCTCTGAATTTTAGCAACTTACTGGATGCGTTACCTATTTCACAGGCATGTTATTTGGAAGACCATGATGAGCAGCTTAGGGCAGAGATTTCAGCTTAAAATATTGAAATATTTAAAGTGAAAAAATTTATAATGACTTTACACATAATGAGAGTGTATCCCTGTTTTCACATGGCTTTAGTAGCCATACAAGATCTTTATAAGTCTTGACATTTTAAAGTTTAGAAGAATGTGTGCGAGGAGGTGGCCTGTAATCTGTAAGGTCATATTTTTATCTTATTGATAGTTTTTCAAAGTCAGGAGATTTCAGCTTCTCTATATGTTTTGGGGTTTGTTTTTTGTTTTTTGTTTTTTTAAGATAAAAGTGGAATGAAATACATTCATTACATGTTAAAACACTGAAATGTTTGATGTCATATCTGTATTAAATTTGTGTTGCATGTATCTATTTAAAAGAAAGATATATATATATATATATATATAAAAAAAAAAGATAATGTTTGTTCTCATGGTGCTTTATCACCAACTAATGTCAGCAAGTGCTGGAAGATTATGACTTTGCAGAGAATGATTAAACCACCAGAGTGCTGGGCATCTTCCTCGGTGTACATCTGTATAGCTCCATTGTTTGTATTTGAACTGTATCAGTTGACACCAAGGCAGGAACTACGTCAAAGTTGGTTTTGTTTGTTTGGGTTTTTTTTTTAAGGGGGGAAAAAAAGAAAGAAAGAAAGAAAAAAATTTCACCAAGCTGAGGCCTGATAGCTGACACTAAGTGGTTTGTATAATACATTATTTAATTTTTTTCTTATACTTACCACACCATCCCTTCAACCTCATCTTGCATAAAGAAGGGCTCTTACGTACTTAGGACCTGATTTTAAAAGGAAGCATACCTTTTGCTGACAGCCAGTGAAAAGATCCATCAGGATTTTTAATTCATATTCCTCAAGTCTTGAAATGCATGGAGAATACTATAATCACAGGAGAAATTTCTTTTTGGAGAATTACAAAATTGGAAATGATACATGGAGAATGTATCTCCACTGGAGAATTGTCTTATGCTAGATTGTTACTTCAAGACAAGACAAACTTAAGTCCTGTTTAAATTCATATGTCATACTTACCTATTTTTCCAGCACTTTTACTATTTTGCCATTAACTCTGTGTGTCTCAGAAAATGAACCAATGTTGTTTGTTCATCAAAATAGATTACTGGAACAAACTAAACTTACAGAAAGTTGAAGATACTTCTCACACTTGAGAAGTCTGGAAATCGTCGTCTTAACGAGAAGCTTTAAGTAAAATTACATCAACTATTGCTTTTAAAAATAAATGTTCGTTTACAACTATTGCTTTTATAAATACGTGTTAGTTTACAAAACTTAAAATGTTTAGGAAATACATCGCTTTTAGGTAGCAGCAAATCTGCTGTTAAACTGTGCATTAGTTGTCTATATAAAAAGTAAAATAGCCCAGTAGGGAAAACTTTATTTTAAATCCTTGTCTTCAGAATTGTGTGTATATTTAGAGAGAAGAAATTTTTTTCCCCATGATGTGATTTGTCTGTTTTCATGTACTTGCACACAAGGGCTTAATCTGAAATTGGTAGAGTATTTACTGTAATTGAAAAACGTGATGATGATTTTTTTTTTTTTAACGTGATAACATTTCTTGATTTTTTTTGTTTGTTTGTTTCTACTTATATTACATTTTGTTTGTTTACTATAATATTTTTCTGTTCCTTTCTTAAACTGTTGTGTAATTTTGCTTATTGAGTGTTGTACATGGAAATAGTGCTTTTTCCTTTAGCAGTTGCATTACTTTAAGGATTCTAGTGCATATTTCTGATGAAGGGGTAGGGACAGCATTTAAACACAGTGCACCTGCTTTTTTCCACACTTCCAGGTAGAATGGGAAATTTTCTTATTTAGATCTAAATCAGTTATGTTGGTGTTTTTAATATCTATCTTGCACTTCAGAAAAATTGAAGGTGGCCTTTAAAGCTTTCAGGTGAAAGGTGCTATGTATATGAATGTGTTGTTGCTTTAAACAGCATGGAGACATAAATGTCATCTGTTCATTGTTAAAACATTCACATGCTGTTTATGTTCTTTATTGGTACTTATTTTGTAAAATTGTTATGTAGCAAACTAGTCATATTTAATCTTGCATTAAAATAGACTCATTTTTAATGTAAGGTAATGGGGTTCTCCTAGAATAGACCTGTACAGTACTTCCATTTAGTACTATTATATTTAGTATCGGACATTAGGCTAAATATGACTAGTGGGAGCAGAATTACTTTTCTATATATAGCAGGGTTTGTTTTCACTAAACCGTCATATGAGTTTCCTTCATTGCCCCTTCCATATTGGTGCATTTAGAGATAAAAAATTACGGTTCTTTAGATACATGTTCTATAATAGATTTTATTATCTTTCCATACTCATTTCTTTTTCCAAGAGGTAATCCTGTTTTTAAAGGTACATTTTAAGTGAAACTTTAACTTCTTCATTGTCTTATGCAGTGAGGAAAGAATGATTTTAAAAATCCATACCCTATCTAGAACTTGCATACTGTTTTTTTTAAAGTCTTGCTTGTACAGTATTGAAACTGCTTTTGTTTTTTAAACATCATTCATGTCAGGTCCAGCAGAAGTAATCTAAAATATAACCTGGTTTTGTTTTTCTTACATGTGAGATCATGAGGTGTCTCTCTTGTGATTAAGCATACCACTCTGTATTGGTCTTGTAACAACTGTAAAGTTTGGTGATTAGATATTGCAGAAAACAGAATATGTTGTCCCAGGTGAGCTGTTACAGCAGCAAGCGTCAGGGAAGATGGTGGGAACAAAGAGGTCAAGAGCTGTTTTAGTAGATTGCACCATGAGGGCAGCTGCTCTTAGGAAGTAAAATTAAGAATGATTAATGTAGCTGTTAGTGTCAGTGATTGAGTCTGCGCGAGAAGAATGATGAAGAAAATTTGGCTGTAAAATTGCCATTTTAAGGCTTAAAGTCTTGTATGTGTGTTTGTATGAGTGTGTTACTAAACAGTATGCAACCAAAAATGCAAAGAGAGTCCTATTTACTTAAAAATCAAGTCCTATTTTAAGGACCATATTACAGTTTTAGAGTCTATGACCTTGAAAATTCTCTTGGGTTTAGGGGATAATTATGATATATAACAATTGTACAGGTCTTATTTCTCTGTTTTATAAAATTTTTAAGAGATCTAGTGTTTTGCTTTTTGTTTTCATTGTTTTGTATTTATAGAACAGCTTCAGAACACAATATTAAGGCTGATAAAAGTCAGTCTCTGTACGACTTTTGTATCTCTCTAACTTGTGTATACGTGTTTCTCTCTGTCATTGTTACTCTGGTAATCTTGCAATAGTGGGCGAACAATTCCACAAAATTTAGAAGTCATCTATAAATTAATTTATAATCTAGTCCTTTCTTCTTTTTAACTTTTAAATAGTTCTTCTTTCTTTCTGGCTGCTTTCTTTTCTTTTTTTTCTTTTTCCCCTTTGCAATAAGGATAGGATTAGGGTTTTTTTGGGAAGGATTAAATATTCTATCACCTTGTCCTCTGGCTTCAGTTTTCCTGTATAGCTCCTTATCCTTACGCTTCCCACAGATAGCAGTGTCTGGCATTTCAGCATCAACTGCATTAATTGGAAAGGACATTAATTTCCAAGTGGACATCAAAAAAGTATTTAAGACTTGTGTAAGCTCACCTTAAATAAAATGTCCAGCACCTTCTTAACTTCTGTGATGGTTCTACCCATTGAGAAACTGTATTGTTCCACTGGCTTTTTTTGTTTGTGGGTTTTTTTCTCCTCTTGTTCATTTGAAGCCTGTTTTTTGCATTTGTAGATGGCTCAGTGGTGTCATCTGTCTTGATTATGATGTTAGTATCAATTTAATCAGTGCTTTTAGTGTTTTTGTGAGCACAGAAAGTCATCTTGACATGAAGCATTTTCTAAGTTCTTCATGCTCCTTCTGTATCAAATTTTTCAACCACGCTGATAGTAATGGTTGTCTCCATTTTATCAATATGGCCAGTGATACTTGGAACCACTAAGTATGGTTCATACCTGTAGGAAGAAAAACCTAATTTATGAATTGCTCAGTTGCAACGGTCTCCTTCCTGTAATCTATTAATGTGAATATGGTTGCAAAGATTCCTACCCAGCTCTCTGCAGCCACTGAAAATAAAAAGAATAAAAGTAGTTTTCAGGAATGCTTTTTGCCTTGGTACAGTGGGTTTCTGTGGTTGGTTTGGTTTGGGCTTTTTGGTTAGGTTTTGTGGGTTTTTGTTTTGTTTTGTTTTTTAGTTAGGAGCTGGCAATCTGCAGATCTTTGGTGCCCATCCATTCATGCTAACTTTGAAAAAGTAGTTTTTGTCACCAGCAGATGATCCTAACTATTTCCTAAAAAGCTTGGTATGCCATTTGTACCTAGCATGGGAGAGGCAAAGAGATACCGTTAGAATTCTATTGCTAAAGTTGATTTCATACACTGGCAAGTTTGGTGTCAAGGATAATTAACTGCTTTATCAGCAATTAAGGCTTAAGATTTTGTAAAGACTATTCATGTCTTAATGCCTTAATAGGCTTTTCCCGACCTTCATGGTTTTTTTCTTCGCTGATTCCAATCTACTGGATCAGTGATGAATGGGAAGATGCTGTCAGCAGGTCTTTGCAGCTGCTGTTGCTAAGTCGACTATATAAATCTCTACAAGGAGAAAAAAATTCCTCTATCTCCTTATTAACAATCAAGTCCCATCTGGTGGTATCGAGTGTTTTTTCTTGTAATCTACATTCTTCTTGATAGTCCCAGCAAACTTTGGGAGAAGAAGGGCATAACGTCTCTAGTCTGGTAAGATCTTCATACAGAAGTTGACAAGGATGTTTTCAATTCCGCTTGTGGTGAACTGCTGTGTCACTGTGTTTTGTGATCTTTTGACATTGTAAATATGAATACTAATTCATAGAATGAAAAAAGAGAAGACTGGATCAAAATAGCAAAGTAGAGATTTTCATGACAGCAATATGTGTTATTTACGTCCTTCTAAAACATAAATATGAGAGAGACTGGGGAATAAATAGATCATCTAGAATTTTGCAAGCAAAACGAAGTCAGCTAATTCCTTAATTTTGTCATTATTATAGCATATTGCTATACATTGCAGAAGTGGAATTAATCACAGAAAAAATCCTCTGATTTCAACTTTGGTAATTTGAGAGTTTAATTTACAGTCAAGAGACCAGAAGAAAGAAGAAAAAAAGGCTGCAATACTCATGTAGAAATTTGGGATCACTTTGGCAAAGGCCAAACCAAGATTACTAGTGAGACCAAAACTTGGACCTGCATGTAACTTCCTGAATCATTCATTTTTGTCAGTTCAGCACAGCATTTTTATAAGTTCTGTCATTCATCTATCAAATCCCTATCTGGTCATCTCTCTGAATTTAGTCTTTTGTGCTGTGCATACCACGCTAGACATGAAAAGAGCTGTGAAATCACCTTTATAGACTCCTGCTTTATGCCCTTTGGCATAGCAGAATATTTTTAAGAGCTTTGTCAACATCTGTAAAATCAGTGTGCTTTAAAGAATGCAGCTGCAGGTGCTAGTGGATAGACAGTGTGGATGTGTAGACAAAATACCCATTATCTTTGTTTTTTGAGAGGAGCAGCATTAGAACACTTCCTCTAATAGCTTCAGTTCCAGTGCAAAGGCAGGGTCTTATCCTTTGAGCTGCCCTTTTGAAAGTACCGATTCCAATTGAGTTTATTGCTCCTCTCTCACAACAGGATAATCCTGAGAAGTAGAGCTGGTATTGGAGGAGTTGAAAAGAATGTACCAAGAGCAGCAATGTATGGAACAATAGATTTATTTTTGTAATTTTTAGAAATGGAATTAGGAAGGCTAATACGAATCAAAGTTAAAGCTAATGTCTAACTGCTAATCTAGATGATTCTATTAAGTGTTTTATATGAGCTTTACATGTATTCTGTGAAAACAAAGACCATCTAAATAAGTTGGGAGAATTGAGACAGCGCTGCTTCAATGTAGATAATATTTGAGTCATATGAACATGTTTTAAAGCCAGTAATAATCTTGCCCACTTAAATGTCTAAATCTTGGAATCCTGCCAAGCCCCTGATGACTTGCAGCACTAAGTTATATTGTGCACTCAAATTTTGTGATTTTTACATTTATTCAATTTCACTGGATGCAGCCTGTCTCAAATATTATGAAGTTATTAGGAGAGGAGGACCATATTCAAATTATTTTCACTGTTTACTTCTCATGATTTGTTATCAATAAACCTGTAATTCTCATTTTGTTGTGACTTCATAATTATCAGTCTTTAATTTTGTTGCTGCTGTGCTTTCTAAAATTAATATTCTTCTACTAAAGTTTGGTAGGAATGTTATTTTGGAGGCTCTGAGCTACACCAGATCCTGTCTTTCCCACTTACGAAGGTGGGCTGTCCTGGAGAGAATTGGCCATAAGATACACTGTGAGCGGTGGAGGGGTTTGGGATGCCTGGTGGGTTGTGGCCTTCCTTTCCATTCTTCACAAGACTAGGCAAGGTTGTTGTTTGTGGGCCATTGTCATGTTAATGTTTTGCTGCTACTTGTTTTGTTTGTTTGTTTTGGTTTGTTTGTTTGTTTGTTTGTTTTTAAAAGTGGTGTATTTTAAAGCTTCTGAGTAGGGTGTAAGAAAATGGGAGGATATTCTGTATTTTTATGTTTATGTTTTGGAATGATATGTTCACATGAATACACAGGAAAAAAAATCCTGGTATTCTTTTGGCCCAAGGCCGATTTCTGCCAGTCCCTCAAGCATAAGATGTGGTGAAACACCGAGCACTTTGTGCACAAAGAAGTTGCCAGTTCTAGATTTCGGTGCTCTGGTGTTTTCCTTGGCTTTCTCCAGTACTCCATAACCCTAGTAAATTTCAGGTAAAGCAAGTGGAGTCACTGTGGTGTAAAACAGAAGAATGTTTGTAAAGAAATAAACCTTTGTATCTTCCTCTGGCTCGTCCGTAGTTTTTGCTAATTGTTAGAAATCTTCCCTGAAATGCAAATACGGAAGCAATGGCCAAACCGGCACTCGATGGTCCGGGCTTGGCAGGCGCAGCCGGGGCCGGTTCCGTTGCCGTGCTCCCGGTAGGGGGCAGCGTTGTGCCTTGGTTACCCCGGCTCTAGGCACGGGCGCGGCTGAGCTGCGTTGACAGGAGGGCATCTTGCTATTTTTAAGTCAGTTCGTAAGAAATATTTCATAAAAGGGCATTGTAACCCTATCTCATTACCTACTCCCTAGCTTTACGTTTACCTGCTAAACACGTTTTCTTGCAAAGGAGCGATAGCTGCCTTAATCACAAACAAAAAATACTGTCTTACAAGGCTGCTAAACTGAATTTTTCAGTTCAGATTCAGTCGATGGTAGAATATATCTTGATTCCATAAATGTTACACACTTGGAGATTACAAATAAATTCTCCAGTGCTAGAACTTGATGCTTGCCTGCTTAATTTCATATCACTAAAAGCTCAGGAAAATAGCTATCAAAGGAACAAAGGGTTAATTAATTATGCTAAGCATTTTTTTTTTTTTTTACATAGTTGCCCATTTCTGTTTGATGCAAGGAGCAGTTCAGAAAAAAATGACATTCCTTTTAGTAGCAGAGAGGCAAGAGGGAAGGAGCGGATACCTTCGTGGGTTTCATTCCAAATACTGGGTGTGTTTATTATTATTTTGATGAAATATCAGTATATTTTCAGGGTTTTGAAGTTTGTCAGCAAAGCAAGGTTTTGCTAGAATCTCTTGCCAGGAGAAAAGATGACTTATTTTGTCCTCACTGAGTGTTTTTATTCAGAAAGCAGGTGACAGCAATCAATTCCAATGCCATCTACATCTCCAATTATTTTACAAACCCCAGGAGCTAATTACAGCCCTCAGGCTCTGGCAATCAGCTGACTTCATCATGCGACTTTTTTGGCCATTGCGTACCTCTGAGTAATTGTCTATTTATGGAAAATAAATTAATAGCTGCTATTTCTACTTAAAAAAGAGGACCTGTGAGTGAGTGTGTAGGTTGAGCAAGTGGGTTGTAGAGGGAAGCGAGAGAGATTAAGAGAGTAGGAGGCAAAAGGATCAATTGAAAGAATAAAAGAGGGGTAGGGGGGAAAGAAGGCGGCAAGATACTAAGGGAAAAAGTTAAAATGGAAAGGAGGAAGGAAGCAGGATCACAGAAAATTGAATAGGAGAAGCAAACATGGCAGCAAATAGCAAGATACAGTGTGACAGGAGGAAGAAAGTGAGCAAAATCGTGGGAAATAGTATTTTAAAGTATGATTTTAATATAAACCTACGAAGATTAAAAAAGATGCATTTTTCCCAAACTGTAACTGTATTATAAACACAGAAAAAGAAGTGAAGTCTGAGATTTTTATTGTACATACCTTTCTGAAAATGCTGTCAACATAGATGGTGCCTGCCTTCTTGGGGAGGAAGGATTAGATGTTATCTTTATTTGTGTTGATCATATGATTCATAGAGAAATGAAAACTGTGCATTTTAATATGTGACACTGCAGTAATGTGCATGAATAATAAACTAAGCATTCTTTGTTCAAAAGGTTCTAGAAGTCTTTTGCAAATGATATTTTTGACACAGTGGATGTACAGAAGGTTTTGAATTGATGAGTATCAGCAAACTTTGCCAGCAGGTTGTATAGACAAATCTATGCTGTTAAAAAGACTGTTGCTACTTTAGTGTCATTGTGGTGTGGTCAGAAGTTTGGGTTTTTTCCTCTTCCAAAGGTTACCTACAAAATAACCTTATGAAGGCAGAAGGAATAGTAACCTTTTAAGGATGAAGAGCTGAAGTGATCCTGCTATAGGCCAGAACTTCTAGCAACTTTAGGTTAATTTCAAATATGTTGTGCACAGAACTTAACTGTGAGAGAGAGGAATAAAAGCTCTGTGTTAAAAGTATATCAGTCTCTGTTTAGAAGAGATGTTTAGGAAATCATGGCTTCTGACGTAAACTGGAGAGGGAAGTGAAGGGAGCATGGAACCTTAGCAACATAACAGCATATGAAACAGGATTTTTAAAAGGACCTGTAATTAAGTATGTGGAGCTGGTATTTTATGAGCACTAAAACAGCTGAGATCTGGTTGAAGCTTTCTAAACAGCCTTTCTCTGTTTCAGAATTTGAGAAGAGAAAATAATTTTTTCTTATACATGCATATGTTCACTGCTTTCTATTGAAATCTTACTTCTCTTCAAAACCTTTTTTAAAAAATAAATTAAAAAAAATAGTAAGATGATGCTTGTTAGGGTACCAGCTTATTTGGAATGAGATGAGAGACGCTTCAGAATCGTGTAAAATAAATGATGGCAACTTAATGTAAAATACTTCATATTATTGTACATAATAATCAGCAAGCTATCTTCTTCACTTTTCAGATCAGCTGTTCCACGTGTTGGCCATGCACATGCGCCTCTACAGTATAGACTCTGCATACAATCCCTGGAGAAAACTAACCCAGCCGATGCAGGATCAAAATTCAGAGCAAGTATTTTAATTTACCAAATACCAGTTTTACCTTGTGAAAGAAACATCCTTACAGAGGGACTTTGGGTAACCTTCTGTCTTAATTTAAATTCTCTGTGAGGTAGGCTGATGAACTTAACATCTAAAAATTGTATGTATATATTTGTAAAAATAAATTTTCAAATTTCTTTTGCATAAAATCTGACAGTTTCCAGTTTTGAGTTGAAGCTTAAATACACCACTTGCAAGCTTAAGCACATGCAAATTTAATAGTATTGGGTAAGTGGATAGGTGCACTGCTGTTCTTGGTACGGATGCTAGACAAAATTTACATCAATATTACGTTCATAAATAGTTTATTGAAAGTTGGGCAATGACTAATAGCTGTTACAGAAATAACATAAGTAGGCCTAATATATGTAAGAAATAATTCTATATGAAGCTAAAAATTTTCATCATGCTTGTTATTTTAAACAAGTTATTTACTTGAGGTTGCTTTTAAAACATTGCATATACAGCCGTACAAGGATTAACAATATAATAAATGCAGCCACATACCTGTGTTCCGCAAGGACTCATCTCCCTACTTGACTTAAGACCCTTCACTTTTCAGATTCTACTTTGATGGTGAGAAGAAAGGCTTCTTGCCTAAAACCAGGTGATTATTTTTCCTCATAAGAGGAAAACAGTTTGGTTTTGGTTGGGTTTGGTTTTTTTTTTTTTTTTTCCTTTTGGCACCCTGAGCATCTTCATAGCTAAGGTCTCCACTTTGTAGCTTGCAATAATGTTGAAAAGACTGTCTTTTTAGTGCCTGTCCAGCTGTGTATTTGTCAGTGTGTTTCTAGGAGCCTGAGGTGGAAAGCATCATGGGATTTCAAAAATTCATCGAGGATAGTGATGCCACAATCCTAATCTGCCGATCAGAAAAAATTATTACAACATTTGTGCTTGCTTCTAGTTTCAGATTTTGTCCTCTTGGACCCAGGTCTTTTTTTGCAATCAACATTAGGTTATTGCAGTAATTAGACTAGATTAACAGATAGTTTATAAACTAAATGCAGAACAAAGCATCAAGAATTTTATAACATGAAAACCTATGTTATTCAGTATGCATTCAAACCGCTTTGAGAGTATGTTTTCATATGATTCTGCCCTGACCTAGATTGAGCAGTGGAACAAGGTTAATAAATTTGGTGTATGGTTGACTGAGTTATACCAGGCAAAATTAAGATCACGTTGATAGGCTGTTGACAGCCAGAATGGCTGTGGGACTGATCATGCACTTCTCATTTTGGTATTTGAAGAGCTTGCTGGCTTTGGAAGCAGCTGTTAACAGAGGGGCTGCTTTTTCTGCACGTGCAACTTTTTTGCAGACTTGATGGAATTCACCATGTATTGGTCATGTTGGTTAGATTGCTGCAAGTTAGATTTCATTAGGCAATATTTTGAATCACTTCGAAATGAATGGTACTGTAGACCATAATGGCTTGCTTTGCAGGAGGTGTCGCATGTTGGGAATGCATTTGAGCAGTTCTCTTGTTTTCTGCACTGGTTTTCAAGATTTCTTGGTAGACTTGCTGGTGTTGGTTTGGCACTAAGTCCTAAATCGTTTAGGAAGCTATAACTGAGAGATCATCCATTTTGCCATGAAATAGTTTACTGTTGAGATGCACAGATGCAATCAAGCTGGAATTTTTTTGCTCACGCCTTGGAATGTTTTTCCTACCTTAGTCTGGAGGCCCCAGAAAGCTGCAAAGGAGGCAACTTGGGGACATGTTTTTAATGTATAAATGAGAGCGTAAGATGGATATCTGCAGTTATATTTTAGAAATTTGAAGTGTAGTTTCACTTTAAGATGGCATTCATATGATTGGTGTGTGCATCTAATTGCACGCTTCTTAGAGTCACACAACCTTTTGAGAAATATAGAATAGCAAATTTTTTCAGGTACAGGAAAGAGTGCTCAGAGCAATTAGCAGGTGATACACTGCTGTAAACTGAAGAAGATTAAAAGGGTGGTGTAGAAACACCACTGCAGGTTTAAGATGTGGATAGCACTCTGCCATTTTGAAGCTAACCAAGTAATCTGAATCATCAGCCTGACCAGTACATGAGACTTTACTTAAAGACTTGTAGGAAAAAAATGTCAATGAGAGGAAAAGATCTATATTATCTGACTATATTACTGTGATTCCAAACAATTTAACATCAGGAAAGTCGCAGGAGCAAAATAACTTTAGACCAACATGCTATATTTTTCTATTTAATTTTTACTTTAAATTATTATTTCAGTTGAAAGTAATTTTCCAGAGAAGTTAGCTGCATCTTTATTTATTTAAAAAGATAGTTTTCAAAACTAAAAAAGACAATCATCGATGGGATACAAGTGCCATTGCATTATCTTTTCACCCTTATTTAATTGTAGTTACTTTATTTAAATACATAAATATTTATAATTAAAACTACCCAGGTATAGAGCTCACAATTTTTAGCTTGGTTTTCCACAACCCAGCTATCGTTATTCATAAGTCATGCCTTAGTTTTATGTGTCTGGGAGAACCAATCAAAGTAATTTGTAGACTCTCACAGAATTGCTCTACTATGCTTCCCAAAGCCCCTGGTTTTGCCTGGTGTCATCTTCTACAACTGTACCTAGATCACTCCGTAGTTGAAAATGGCAGCTGAGAGGAAAGATAGGAAGGAGCTCATGCAGTCACACCAAGGTAAAGTAGAAGTAAGGAAATTTTGAGCAAGAAGATACCCTATCAAAAAGGGCCTAAATAATGTGAACTGTTTGAAGGAAGAGGGAGGAAAAAAGATAAAGCTGTCTGATGAACAGTCTGGTGAATGGTATAGTGGATTCTTTCTCCTATGCAGTTCATGTTGTGAAATTTAACATACACTTGGTCCCACAGGCTGTGCTCAAGCAAATTGTTCTACTAGGGGCAGATCTGGTTTCAAGGGTGATCAAATAAACAATTTTTGTGGTGTAAGTGGGGAATAATAGCTTCTGGCAGGAGGCAGATAAGGAGCAGCTGGAGGCAATAATTACTAAACCTGGATGTGAATTTAATGGACTAGTCCAAATAGCCAGAGTTTCAGGAATGGCAAACCTGAAATAAAAGGATATACATTTTTTAAAATTTACTCTCTATGAAGGCTGAAATTTTTGTGTCTATTTTGACAGATAAAATGTGTCGGCAAAGAATGATTCGCTAAAGCATTAAGGATCTTTGCAGTAGAAGCACTTGCAGGGGGGAACTGCATGACAAACTGAAAGGCTGAAATATACTGGGTTATTTTTACTGAAGTGTTTTGCTGATGTTTGTTCTAAGCTAGATCACTTTGGTGATTGTTTATAGTGTCATACTGGGGCAACAAACTGAAGCACAAGGATGGGAATAGGCAACTGTGTGTGGGAACCTCTTTAGTCACATCTCCATCACAGAAACTGTTGTGAAATGGGAAAAATAAAACAGTTTTTATGAAGATAGTCCAAGGTAGACAGAGAGTAAGATGATGGGACAATGGGGCGTAGTTAAGGTTTGTGCAAGAGGTGGTATATACATACACATGCTGCAACAGGACTTATGAGGTCTATTCAATAAACACACAAATCCTGCCTGAAACACTAAGGTCGCAGTACGTATGTTATGATACAGAGGTTTCGACGGTAATGCCAGCTTCAGGAGTACTTGCTCTTGGCTGTTTCTTCCTTCCCCTATACTGTAGCTCACCATCTTCTTCAGCTGTGCTGATGTAACTTGAGCAGGCTGCATCATAAACAAAGTCAAGGAACTAATCCATGTTTTTAAAAAGGTTAATTTGAATAAGTTTGGGAACGGGTGACAAGGGAGCGCTGTGGGCACAGTGGTGAAAGAGAGAATGGGAGATGTCTTATGTTAGTACCRTCAGTGAAATCCTGTGTTGTATAATGAGAAAAACTGACCTGCTGTAAAATCTGTGGTGACACAATGAAGAGCAAATATGAAATTGTGATTATATCCTAGAGTGTAGCCAGAATAAATAGTAGAATTCTTATCATTATCTTATCCTACTATTTCTTATCATGAACATCAGAAGCTGTGTATTACTCTGACCTTTCTGCAGGCTGGGATTTGTGGGCTGTATTTCTCATCCTGCAAATACTGAAGAGAATATAAATTTGCCCTAGTTGATTAAGCCTTTGTTTAGCTGTATCAGTATCCCTGTGTCTCAGGTTTTCTGTATCTGACAGTTAGAAAAGGTGTGAGGCTGAAAACTTCCACTTTATTTATTGATTTTCTAACTTTATAATCAGTTGGAGTTAGCGTCAAACAAAAATTTTAAGTGTCTCTAGGTGAGAGAAGAGGGGAAGGGGAGCATATGGGTAAGGAAAGGCCATAAACAAATGCTGCTCGTTTCAAAGTAGAACAGAATTTTCTATTCCTCTGTATCCATTCCCAAAGAAGTGATTCCTGTATAACCTCTATCAGGGGGAGGTTGCAGAATACAGAGGCAGAGTTGCTCAGCTGTCAGCTGATAGATAGCTCTGGTATTGGCACAGAGAGAGGTGCAGCCCAATTACCTTGGACTGGAGGAGAGGTCAGTTCCACAGAGAAAGTCGAGCAATGCATTTTTCATTTTGGTACATGTTTATATTGCTCTGTGCAGTTTATTTCCACCTCCCCCCTCCCTTTTTTTTAATGGATACAGCATACAACTATAATACATTTGAATCATTTTATATTACTTTGGTCCCATCTGAACTTGTACTTGCTTTCATTTTATTCAGTGCTTCTGTGGCACAATATTTTGTAAAGTCAGATTTATCAAGATTTCACGTATGCATTGGGGATTAACAGGATGGGCAATTTCCATAAAACACATTTCTAAACACATTTTATAAATTCAGTTTCAGTGTCATAATGAAGAAGTTGCTTAGGCTCTTAACAAACGACAGACCAATTCTTAAGTGCTTCATATTCTGCAGTGCTTGATGTACATGGAAGCAGCTTATCTAAAACCCTGACACTTAACGTAGCTTTACTTCTCTAATTTGTATGAAATGAATAAATCAGACAAAGAATTCAGTTGGTCCTGCATGTGAAAACAGGTTCATTTATTTGTGATGTTGCCAGTCAATCACAGTATTCTGTATATATAAGAATATTTCCTAATTTTGTCAGAACTGGTAATTGACCTAATTGTTACATGACTGTTAAATGATACTGATGTTGATACCCCTGTCGGAAAGAGGTGTTCAGCTAAATGTGACCAGAGGGAGTTAATTTTTTTTTGTCTTAATGTTATTCCAGATTAATTTTTTTCCCAAATTTATATATAAATTAAAAATTAAAGGTGAGAAGTAATTTAAGAGATGTCCATGGCTTTAAAGTCATTGCATAAGGAGGGTTATTTTAAAACTCAGTGTCATAGATCATAAAATAGAACTAGCCATCGGTAAAAGTAGAATCAGAGAGACTTAGTGAGATTAGCATCTTCATTGCCAGTATAATTTTGAAAATGACACTTGGTGGCGTGATACAAATTTTTGCACCCTTTGTCGTCTTTAGAATTCAATGTAATGATTTTTAGAATATTTGTTTTTTGCTTAGGATGCTCCCATATATAAATAGGTATACTTATGTATGTTACAGTGTTTTAAAACAATCATTTTATGAAATGATTGACTATAGCAAAAGGGGTTATGGATAGTGTTTATTCTGTAGCTGTTTGGGTTCGTTAATTCAAAAGGACCAGTTAGGCCATGTTTTCTGTGACTTCATTTTATATGACCAATCAACCAATCCATTTGTGCTCATTCTCACAATTGAGAGTGTTGCATAAAATGACCGGAAACTTTAGCCAATTTAATAAAACTATTGCTTCAGAATGTGCCTTACTGAGCTGGGAGAGAGGGGAAGGAGAGTAGTTAGAAAATGTATAGTTGGATAACACACTTAATATGACTAAGAGTGTTCTTTTAATCCTCCTCTTATATGACTGCTTCTGCCTGTTAAAATTCATATCACAGATGACTCCTAGCAGTGCCTTTTGTAGAGAGAAGTCTGAGTTTTCATGAAATCAGTAACTATATAGGGGTCTCGTTCCAAAAGCAGATTCATGTTTATGTGCCTCAGAGATGATAAACTGGTTGGATCCCCAAAGCTATTAGAAGGCACTAAGGACCTTATGCATGCATCCACATCCCACCGCATGTGGACAACCTTTTCCAGTACATGGTCTGCAGGAGCTCAGTTTGTCTGCTATGTGTGTGATAGATGGCACCAAGGGGAGTTGGTGCCTTCATAAAGAGAGGCATCAACTAAGCTAATGGAGTAGCCAGTGCCAGCTGAGTTGGATCAGAGGAAGAGTTTGGTGCTCTTGGAAGAGAGGCAATAATTGGATCCAACAACAGTTCACCAGTCATACTCTGAAAGGGCAGAGTTGAGACAGAAGAGGGCTTAAATGTCTTGTCTGTTTGTTTTTCCTCAATCTGATTCTGGTTGTACAGAAACTTGGGCACTTGCTGCAGGGCTTAAGAAAACCTCACTGGGAAACTGCGGTCCACAATGTCTTGCAGAACAACCAAAAGGAGGAGAGTGAGGCTGTACTTTTGGGGGTAGATCTTAATAAGGATACGTGTATATTTTCAATACAGCTATCTAGCACTTCATCAGTTGTGGTTTACCTGCAGGACAGTTAAGATTGCTGGAACAAAGCATGAAGCTAACCTTGAAACTGTAGCAAGTGGATGTATTTTGATTTCCTGACATTCTTGGGTGGTTTTTAGGGAGGGCCCAGTGAAGTGCCACATGGCGTAGAGGCCTATAGCTGCCTTAAGTAAGGGAAGCTCCTACCAGGAGAGGGAGAATTGTTTTTCCTGCAGTTTCTGACCAGTGAGAAGAATGACAAAAGAGGAGGAAAAAAAGATGGAAAAGCCTAAGGAGTGATAGAAGGAAAATGCCCTTCCAGAAGGAGAGCATTTCAGTCACATGGCAATTGGAAGGAACTCGGTAGCGTGTGATGCTTTCCTCTGCAATGTTTGCGTCCGTTTATAAGAAGCTGTTGAGGACTCTGTTTTCTGTGGGAGATTCAGGGTCAGTTATACTAGGGCCTGACGATATAGCTCCTGTAGTAGTAGTACAGATAAGTATCTCAAACAAACATCTCCTCCTCAGTTACTCCATTGGCATTCAACAGCCAACCAGCTAGCACCACCACTGTTTGGGAATGGGAGTAAGAACCCAAACAGCACTTTCTTCTGCGTATGTTGCAGACGGGGAAAGGTGACAATGGAGGATGCAAATCACATTGTACCAGCTGCTCCTGCTTGAGATCTCCTTCATGCTCCGTATCAATTAGAGGGGAGAATGATTTTTTTTTTTCACCATTTTGACTCAGCTGTTGAACCTATAGAATATTGTTGGTTGGAATATTGTTGGATATTGCTACACCAAGCTAGAAAAATACTGCTTCCTATCTGCAAACATTTTCTGCTTTTAAGTATAAGACTACAAGGTGATTTTGTCATTCAGTGAATCCGAATAGTTCAAAAGTTTGCAGTATCTCTTTATGTGCTTACTTGCTGTCCTTCTAGCCATATGAGGTGTTTAATAAAGACTGTGTGTAAGATTGCATAATCCCACCTGTGATGGCTGCTTGAGTCTTCATTTCCTTGCATAAAGGAAAGTAATACCTTTTCTAAGGTCTCAATGTTTTCCAACAGGAGCAATCCTTGTAACATTAATGTAATTTGAGGATTCGTTGTTGTTACAGCATGGATGTATGTATACTTGTGAAATGCCATGCTTTGAAAACCAATTAAATTATTATGTTACTATGCAGTATATTTTGTTATTTTAGAACATAAGTTCTAAAAGTGCAATACTGAATGTTCCTTGAGTCTGTACATATAAATAACTAGTTCAGGCAGTTTTGGAAAGTTTTAAAATACTTTAACAAGAATCAGGTACCCAAATGGTAACTTCCTCATGAGTTATTACAATCCATTAGTAACATTAGGTATCATTACAATCCATTAGGTTTTAAAATCGAGATCAGTTAGCGAATTGTCAGGTATTTGGCTTCTGTAAGCTTGATATCAAATGTAATACTATTTAAAATAAAATGCAAAATAAAATATGAAAATGAAAAACGGGTTTATAGTATCAGAAGTGATTTTCTTTGGGTTTTCTTTCCAGGCTGGTAAGTGAAGAGCTGCCAGAAGTTCCTGTGCTTTACAGAGATGTCTCATCCCTTTTGCTTATCCAGATTTTAACCATGCCTCAACCATTGCACAAAGGTATGATACAAAAATATGTATATTCAGATGATTATGTATATGAGGCTGCATTCATGGTGATTTCCAGGATAGTAAATCATAGCTGATATACTGTGTATTCTAAAATAATGTTTCTGCCTTATATACAGAAGGTGGCATTGAACAGAAGTTTTTGTTGTGGGTTATCTGTGACAGGCTTATCTGTGTCCCCTGTCTTCTCACCTTATCAGTCAGTCTATTCAGTAAAGATACAAGAGCTGAGCAAAAACTATTAAGCACTTTTACTGAAGCAAAAGTGTCCTTTGTTTGACCTTCATCTCTGCTTAGAGGGGCAGCTCAATACAAGTTGAACTGAGTGCCTAAGGGTGAAAGATTATAATTTAGTTTGAATTTCAGAGTTTAAATTGCAGCAGTCTTACATAATAGGAGGTCATATATGAAGATGATAACTGCTGTAATGCAGCAACTTCAATACAGCCAGCATATAGTATAATTTGGAATAAATATTAAATAGCTATTTAAGAACTGAATTTTTCATTACTAAAATCGAAACTGTTTTAAAACCTAAATTTCTTTTTTATATAAAAGGAACAGCTGAACCTGGTCCATCTTGCTAATAGTGCATGCTCCAGAAGATGGGTAGTTCAGACCCTATGGTCTCTGGCTTGATTATTTATAGCTATACCTTTATTTTAAAACGAGAACAAACAAGTATCTTTTTACTACTTCACTGACAATGAACAGAGTATCTGCTTTAGCGTCTGTGTGGCAATTTTGATATCTACTGAGTTTTGGTAATTTGTGAATAGGTAAATACAGGGACTGTTCCACTGTTGATGGATACACCTAACTTACGAAGTATAGTAGAAACTCTGTTTCCCCTTAAGAGGTGTTTAGTCCTCACTAGTGAATGTTCAAATTCAGCTCAAGTGACTCTGTGTGTATCTGTTAACATTGTGGGTTGTGTTTTTTCAATTCAATGTACATGTTTATGGATTAAGTATGTCTAATAAATTATTAGAATATGAAAATACTAGGAGAATAAAATATTTTTGAATAGGAAGCCTATTGTCAAAAATACAATTTTGTTTGTTTGTTTTTTTGGTTTTTTTGTTTAGTTGGTTGGTTAGTTTGGTTTTTTTACTACAGTTTTAACTTAAATTAACTTTCAATGGAAGAACTTAAAAAAAGCAGTAAACAAAAGTTTAACGAGACTAACGTCTTCTGAAATACGTGGAAGGGAGTGGTGAAGCCAAAGTACAAACAGTGGTCTTTTTGTAGTTTATATTCAAGCATTGAAAAACACCGTTTATGGAAGTACACCTTATCCTAGGAAAGACAACATTCAATTAATAGTAAGGCATCCTGTGGAGAATTCTGTAAAATACCACATATCAGCAGCATGTTTTGCCTTTGCTCTTGGGTTTAGTGTATATTGCAGTTGAAAGGGAAATAGCAAGTGGCAGGAAGAAGATGAATGTAACCACTTCAAATCTACAAAGCATTGAATTGGAAATAAATTGTCATTTATCTTTCTAATTTTTGTTTCATCAAAATGATTAGGCAGAATAAAAAGGAAGTCTTTCATGATTTCTTTGTCCTGAGGTGTAGAATGCAGTTCAGAAAAATAGGTAATAACAAATTTGTTTAGAACTTTTGTAATGGGTGTGTAGGTCACAGAGTTGACTTTGATATCATTAATTCTTGGTAGAGAGCTGAGGCATGAAAAGGTAAAACAGCTTGTGCAGGGTCACATGGCAGGTCAGTGATCGGGGTGAACAAAATCTACATTTGACCCTACTCCTTCCTGAACTTCCTGTGCTGCTTTGGCGTGATTGTGGGGTGCGGGAGCCATGGACTTGGCTGGACACCGGTATGCAGACAGAAGGTTGATGCCTGTGCGCACTGACACATATTTCCAGTATATTCCTTTAACAATAGACTTAACTACATTGCAGACGAGGTGTTGCAGTCTGGTGCAGAATGCCATGGTGATGGTGTTAGAACACTAATAATGAAGGAAAAATCTGTAGGGTTTAGAATCCATGAAGGATTTTCTTCCTCTTTTAGTATCGATGCTCTCCTGTAATGGTACTGGTTTTGCAGTATCGTTTATTAGGTATGTTGATGTATTCAGAGAAACCATATTTGTATCCTTACAGGAAACTGAAACTGTTCATCAATTATTAAATCTTCTTCATGTTTGTACTCAAAATCCTTTTTGTTTACACAGTGTTTTTTAAAAACACTGAGTGCTCTGTAAGGAGGACCCGAACTTCATCTCTTGCCCTTCAGATATAACGCTAGGAATTGCATTAACTACCCTATTAACTGTTGGATGGGTGTTGGTATCTTTTTCAATCCGACATCGATTAAAGCAATAAAAATGTCATTACTGTTCAGCCTCTTCATTCAGAGAGGAAAATTGATCTGAACACATCACAAAGAAAGAACACTACAAATTAAATCTCCTTTTTTATGGGAGAAACTTTGTGGTGGAGGTCAGAGCATTTACAAGCAGTTACCAATGTACAAAGAAGGGATGAGGAAGATCGTGTGTACCTCCTGTGTAGTGTAACCAGCAAAATAAACAGTGTGTTCAAGATACTAAAACCATTTGTGAAAGGTTTTTTTTTTTTGTTTGACACTAGAACATGGGCAGAGCTTTTATAGGCTTCATATGCTCAGCGTTTTGAAATTGTGCAAGACTAAATACATAATAATCCACATAGGCGTTTCTGGTTTAATTCTGTGGCAGTTGTTGTGCAGAGGATGGACAGTGTTCATGGTGTTGTGAATTGGGACTCTGTAGAAAATGAGGATTTTGTTTCTAGAACCTCTAGCTCCTTTCTTACAGAACTAGGAAAATGGTGTTGCATATGAAGAAAGGTAGTACAGAAATGGAGACAGTGGCTCGGTGGTTAACAAAACTTAAATCTGTCCTTGTGAATTGAATTCAAYGCCCCCCCACACCCCTTTCTGCAACACAATTTCTGTATGCTGAACAAGTCATTTAATTCAAATTGGACATTCTTCTTTGTTACCATCAATTGTAAAAAATTTTATTTTCCCAGTAGCTGACTTGGTACCCCCGTGGCCAGATTTCTAGAAGCACAGAGTGCTCATAGCTTCCAGTGATTTCAGTTTCTGCTTTGCTTTGAATGTAAAAAATACCATACCATTGCAAAGTATTTAAAAACTGGGGTCTGGGTGAGCAGGGGTGAGCCTGAGGCTAGTAGGTACATAGAATTGGTGGTCAGCTGGCCAGCAGTGGCCTGGCACTGTGCTTGGTGCCACACAGGCAAGGAGGGTCATGCAGCAGCATGGGTGTTTGCCAGCATGCTGTTACACAGCCTGGTGTTGCTTTAACTTAGGCCACAGTGCTGCTTTTGTGAGATCCGTGATTTGGTGGATGTGCTCCAACTTGAAAGCTGGTTTTGAGAGTTTAGCCCAACCTCTATGGACTGTGGGAAAAGTTTTCTTCTCTGGTGTGTAACACCTAAATTCAGCCACTTTTTTTGCAATTCTGATAAGGCCCAGATGCTGAAGAATCTGACCTGGATGTTCTGATGCATTCTTTTTCTATAAAGTTTCAATGACATGCAACAAAAATACAGCAAGCAGCACTCAGACGAACTTTAGCACTTTTCTTTAATGATTGGATAAGGATCATGACTAAACATAGAATGAATGTAATCAACTTGAATAGTATCCAATTTCAATGTGGAAGCTGAAATTTTTATCTGTATCCTGGAACTTTCAATATACCTTTCATGGATTATCTGAAGTTCAGTGCTGTCTCCCTTTGTTCTGAAGTTATTTTTTCAAATAACTATTCAAGCTTTAGATCAAGAAGAATCTTTTCAAAGGTTATTTATATAAAGATGCCCTTCCGAATTCACTAAAAAAGGTCCTAGGTCCTTAATTTTGCATTTGGTTCGCTTTGTGGATACTTTCTGCAGTCATTGCCTGCCAGCATATATCATCTAATTTGATACTGAAATTAAAAGATGCATACTGTTAGTAATACACTTATTCATCTGCACACTTCTTGCACTAATGTTAAAATTAGAGTTCTAGAAGTGTTTCCTGTATAAACTTTATTTTTAAGGGGGTTTGTTTAATGCATATAATGGGATGGGACGGTGTGAAGTAATTTGGTTCCAAAAAGTTTTGTTTAAAAAAGTTTTAAAAATAGGAACATAAAAGCATTTCTCAATATTACTTAAAAATAAGTAGAAAAATTCTGCATTAATTCTGTTTTGATTATAATGGCCTAGCCATAATAATATAACTTTTAGACTGTCAGAATACCAGCTTAGGTTTTTTATGTACAAACACGGAAGTCCTAACTGCACTTTAGTGCAGAACATGGCACAGTATATCATCTGCAACAGAAGGGACTGACAGCATTTACACAGTTTGCTCCACAGCATACAAATATACCAGCAATCTTTAGAATTATTAAGTCAAAAAGATAATGTAGCAAAACCACAGCCTCCACCAGGGGGGCAGCAGGAAAACACCACACAGCCCCCATGCGTGCGTTGCGGAAAGGCAAATAAAATCGCTCTTTGCAGTAGACGAGAACATAACAGCTCTAGCATTATGGATACCTACAGCTGTCAAATATTTTGCATTTTACAAGTAAGAGATAACACGTAGTAATGAAATGATAATTGGTCCTCTGACTGGTGTTTTTAGTATGTCTCCCATGGGATGTTTTTGGGACTATAAAATACTTGCTTTCAAAACCTTGGCGCTCATTACACAGCATGCCGCCTCTGAGCTGCTCCTGTGATATTTTCCTAAAAAAAAAAAAAAAAAAGGATGAAGTTTGCACAGAAGCCAGGACTTATTAAGGGTGACCCAGATGTGGGGGTGTGTGGTTTTTGTCCAATTCTGGATTCTGTAAAAAAGTAATTCATAGTCATTTGTGAGTCACATGCATGTAAGTAAATACAAGAACATTAGTTTATTTTTAAAAATATAATATACACTAGATATAATATTTCTGGTGAAATTGAACAATTAGTATTAAGGTGGGGATAGGGACAAGGAGCAATTATATTTAACAAAAAACAGATTTTAAAAAATGTAATAGTTATAGAGGGTGCTAAGACACCCAGTGTTGAGCACTGTGTAATCACCTCAGCAGAACAGAGAACTAGAAGATGAAGTGGGTTATGGCAGATTGGTGAATGTTGACCAGCGGTCTGGTTTTGCTGCTCTAAGTGCAGTGGTTTTCATTCATGCTTTCACAGTGTAAAATTGATCTCTATTGCTTGTACCTGCTATTGCTGGAGATAGAGCTCAGTACTTGAGTTCAATCCTAGCTACAATTATAGACTGTAGCTCAGGCCGAAGAGGCAATTTTTACAATTCTGTGAGTGCATGTGGTTTAATTTTGTAGATCTCAGTCCCAGAAAATTTACTGAAAGCTTGCCTGCTATTATTCCTCAGGAGGAGGATTGCTAAGAAAATAGAGGTTTCAGCAGAGGAAGAAAGTAGGGCCTAGAGGGATCTGGTGAATTCTCCCTCTAGGTAAATGTGGAGAGGAAAAATCATTATAATGCTATCTGCTGTAGAACGGGGCAGATGAAGTATAGCAGCGTTCATTGTCATGTTTAACGTAAGCTCCATAGGAAGATAATACAGAAAAAAGTACACTTTTAATTACACAGTTACAAATGATCATTTACGTGCTTAAATTGTGCTTATTGTATATACTCAGTGACATTAAAAAGTTTCAAAATCCATGTCTGCATTGATTTGTAAACATTTGTTACATAAAAAAAGCAATTGTTATTTCAGAAATATAATTATGTACTCAAGTCCTGGCTGTGTTTGTTTTAGAACCCAGTGGTGGGTTTTGATACTAGATAAATGAAAGGAGAAGCAAGGAGTTTCATCTCCCTTACCTCCTTTTCATTTTCACATACAAAGCTTGTTTAAATCCTTTAGGAAGAAAGAATGAATTTAACCCAATTTTTGTGAGGTGCTTATGTAAATAAAATAGTTTTGCTTGACTTCAAAGCCTGAGAGGACTTTTTAAAACCCTCATTTTTGTATACATTGTTTTAGATATGTATTATAGTTATGTTCGTGCTTAAGGAATGATGTAAGTGATGATAGAAATTTCTTTGATCTGCCTAGATTTAAAAAAAATCAGGTTATTTGGGATGGGAAATACAACCTAAAGTAAAAAGAGAAAAAAGGACTGCTACCATATCTTCATTTCAGAGAATGATCACATTCACCTTTTTCCTGTTCCAGTTTTAGGAAGTCTTATTTTGCCTCTGTTGCTAGCTTCCCCAAAAAGATTTCAAAGCCTTTCTCCTGCAGCCTACATGTAGGAGATAATAGTCCTTTAAATGTGATGAAAAACTGTAAACAAGTAAAGATCTTTCAAAAGACGGTAAGTTCTAAAACGACAGTCTGTCTTTTGTCCTCCTTCTGTATTCATGTGAGGTCCAGTAAATAGGTACTCACTAAAGAGTGATTTGCAGCAAGTCTTGTATGGCTGGATCCATATCTGGAAGCGAAGGGATAGAAACTGATGTATACTAAAAGTCCTCCTTGCAGTGATTTCTTTGGGAACTTAACTCTTCCAGTATTTGTATGAATGTAACTTACCCCAGATGGTTTAATCATTGCCAGAAGAGATGGTAGGATATGCATTTGCTTACATCTACATCACCCAATTAGTTGTAGCTGTCAGTAATCAGTAGCTTAACTTGATGTAACGTTTGGACAAAACAGAATTTTGTAACATCACCAGGTCCCTAGGAGAAAGTCACTGCTGATCAGGATTAAGATGAACATACGTAGCAGTGGAAAATTACTTGCCCTGTACTTGTTCCGTTCACTATGGCTGCCAAGTCATTTTTGAAAGCCAGCAAATATATTTATGTTGTTTTGTATGTTTTGGGGGGTTGTACTTTTTGTATAGCGCTTGCTTTTCATTTGAGAAGCATCATTTCCATAACTAGAGACTCTGTAATCAGTATACTTGCTAAAAATATCAAGTGTTTAAAAATTACTTTGTTTTACAGAACACTTCACCTGCATTATAAAAGTGCTGTTCACTCTACTGTACACTCAAGCCTTGGCAGCACTTTCTGTTAAATGCTGTGCTGAAGATAGGATGGCATGGAAAGAGTCAGGAGCTCTCAAAAAGGTTGGTTAATTTATTAGAACATTTATGAAATTTTGCTTATGTATTTCTGGTAGGAATGTAGCAGATACTTCTGCTTTGCATATAATAATTTGCTTCTGCTTCACAAAAATACAGTATTTTGTTTCTGCATGTGCAATTTTTGCAGGTTCTGGTATGTAATGAGACTTAAAAGCTTCACAATGAATATCTAGTTCCAGAACTGAGTTTCAGATTTGAGGCTGTATCTCTATAGTTTCAGTCTTGAGTTTGTTGCAACGGTATTGAGTAAATGCAGCTTTCCTTCCTGTGAAATTGAAGCCTTCCTAGGTAAACCATGGGTTGATTTGATGCACTCCTTTACAGAAAAAGCAGGCAAGCTTGTTGGTGGAGAAAAAACCTCTGTCTTTTTCTTATTTGTTCATGCTTTTTGTGGCTAGCCATCTAAATGTCTCTCAATATGTGGTCTAGAGTGCTCATGTGATGAAGAGGCAGAGAAGGAAATTTGTAGACTAGGCAGGTAGATATTTCACTATCATTTCCTTGCCTTTTGATAGTATTTACAAGTAAAGTGAAGGTGCATCTTGCCATTTCAGTTCAGCTGATTGAATGCCAGTTCCCACCAAAAGACACAGTTCCCTGCACTGGCATTCATTTAATCCTTCAGTAAGTTTTGTGCTCCATGGATTGATTCCCCAGAAGGTCAGAAGAGTGCCAGTGCCAGACCAAGGGAAAGGACGGAAGTGTTGGGGCCAGGAGAGGAAATGGGAGCAGGAATACCCCTTTATACAATAGCTGGGCCTTAGATTATGTTGGCTGTAAAATGAAATGCACACTGAGAAGCATGACCTGCTTTTCACATATAAGTTAGATTTCTCATACTGGTCAGTCACAGGTCCAAGGTAGTAAAGACAAATTATCTGCTGGCGAAACTGCTACTATGCGGGATTATTTTTTTTCTGGACTTGCATTAACCATTTGAGATCACTGGGCAGTACTGCATTTTGTTAGCTCCCTCTCCACCCCCTTCTTTCAATATATTGTCATTTTCTTAGAATTTCAAGAACATTTGCTTGAGATTGTTGCTGGTGAGGGTTTTTTCCATTTTTCTGTTTACTTAAGTGATTCCCAAGTGATAGATAATTTTGCAGTTTAAAGTTTGTGGTAGAAAGCATATAAGTAGATTGAAGTGTTACCAGCTTATATTCTATCATAGTCCATATGATAAACGTGGACTGGTTTTTGTTAGTAGCAGAGGTTGGAGTTTATCTGAACATATATTTACAATGCTTAATTTTCTGTCTACAGTGAGAGATTTTATTGTATGAAAAAAGACTTAGGGCATGTGGTAGGTGAGCTTGCTACCTATTAAGACATTTTCTTACAGAAGCATGTGAAAGCATTTGCTTCACATAAAGCACTTTGTACTTGAGGCTTGCAAATTATGATAATGGCTCAGATAATGGATTTATGAAGTAGCCATCTTTCTTGATACTAAAGACAGTCCATTTTACTGGAATTTTCACTAGTGTGCTTGTCTTTGATGGATGATAAGGCTGAGTGGGAAATAGTAGCACATTAAACAGTATGTTACTGTGAATGGATGTTGTGATTTAGTGTAATTCAAATAACACAACAGATTAACTTCTGTCAGTTTGAGAATTTTGACTTTTTCTCCTGTGAGAAGCCCATTGAAGGCTGACGGTTTTCCAAGTGGGAGAGCAAAAGTGGTAGAAGGTAGATATGAGCACTGCTCCCTGCTGCATATGTGCTGTACTGACAGCATCTCTCACTCTCCCTTGGAAACATCCTCCTCCTTCCTCTTGTCTGTCTCATGTAGATCACCTGTGTACAAAGGGCCAACTTCTAACAGCAGCTTGGCAGTATGTGCTTAGGGTGACCTCTGCATGATCCTCAGGCCTTCAGGGACTCCTACGCTTAATTCCTTCTTGGCTTCCATCCCACCCCAGTGATAATCCACCCCAAGTGCAGAGGCTTTGCAAAAGTCCCACATGCAAGTTTGCCCTTCCCCAGATGTCTTTCCAGTTTCTTGCTCCACTTCCTGCATAACGTTGCTGCCTGGACCCTACGTGTGTGCAAGAGACCTCTGAGCACTGAGGACCGGCCAGCGGTAATGGCACAGCTCCCTGTTCCTCTCTCCCTGCCAGCCCTTTGGCAGCCCTTCTCTTCTTGAGCCTAGCCATAGTCCTCAGATGAATTCTTTCTCTTTGCATGTCAGAGGGAAGCTGGTTTTTTCTTTAAAGTTTCTTGAGGCCCAAATGGTTTAAAATGTATGGTTCAGGCTGGCTTCTTCTTATGTGCTGATAATAGTGACATTTTGATCCCGGGATGACTACACAGATCACACCTTACTTAACTTTTGTCTGTGGATAATGGCAAGTGAATCTGTTTCAGTTTGGTATTCCAGACATTAAATACGAGCTGAAGTCTTTCCTCTATATTCACGCCAAATGATCAAACAACATTAAGAGTTTAATTTCTCAGTAGGGCTGAGAGGTGGATATTCTACTTTTGATTCCCAGCTTCACTCTCCTTATCTCTGGAAGGTGCCTTATGGTGTCATAAGAAGCACACTGTAAATGCCTGTGGAGTAAACTTCCAGAAATAATGTAGACGAAAGGTTTGTCCTAACTGCTGATTTAAATATGTGTTGCCTTCTGGTTCTTAGACTATGAGCATAAACAGCAAGTCTGCCTTCCCGATGCTGAAAGGTGAAGACCCCATCTAAAATTAACAGTTATAATTGATGTCAAAATGCACTAAAGCCAACTGATGAATTATATATATTGTTATGTACTGAAGTCTTTATATATTTAATCTCATCTAGTTGCTTTGGAATTTTTTTAAAGAATCCCAGTAACGTTCCACTCCCTCATTGTTTGTTATGTTGATGATATACTAACAGAGCTCAAAATTCACATCCAATCATGTTTTTCCTGGGTAGAATTTATTATGACTTAGAAAGCAGTATTCCCATAAATATTTCTTCTATTTCTGATGGCTTTCTATAATCATTGCCTTTAAATGTAAATGCTATGGCACAAAGCTAAGTGGCTATTTATTCTTTCCACTAAATATTTTTTCCCATCTGTAGTAGATATTGTTCATTCAAAACACAACTTTACATTTTCTGATAGACTCATTTCAACTTAAAATACATAGCAAGTGTTTTGTAACTCATTCTGGTTGGTACATTTTAGAAAATTACTATTTATTTTTAAACTATTGTATTAGAATTCAAATTCTGTCAAAACATGATGTATCCATAAAGTGATCGTTCCTAATCTTAAAGTAAGCATTTTTATACTCACAGAAAAAACATGGGAAATGCAACATTATAAAAGTGTTTTCATATAACACTCAGTTTAGAACATATGTAATTGAAGTAGCAATTCACATTTCACTGTGAGCTAAATGCATTCCCTTTCTGTAGAATTTTTATTTTATTTTTAAACAATGTGTATCTTTGTAAGTCAAAATTCATGTGTTGATCAAAAGGAAATGTACTTCATTGCTGTTACTTTTACAGGAAGTTTTTCTTCTTTTCATGACCAGTGCATTTTGAATTTCTTTCCTTCTTATTTGCAGAATACATCCAGTGGAGAAAAATCTTGGGAGGTCTTGCTGGGTCATGTGATTAGTGAGCTGTCTAAGGGGAAGATATATGAAGAAGGAGAGACTGAAGAATTAACAGTGGTATTGGCCAATCTCTTGAGAATTTATCCAGCATGTCCCCTTTCTGTCTCTTACTAAGTTTTTCAGCCTCATTGTTATAATGATTTTTCTCTGATCTTGCTAAAGACTGCAGTACAACTCTATTTTCTAGATCAAAGCATATCCCTTTGGGACAGTTTGCCTGTGCAAATCTTTCTTTTATTAATATCATATGTGGCCAGTGCTGTGTTGAGAAAGTTATTGACAAATACTTCTTATAATTGTGGTTTTTAATCATATGTATGAAAGACCTTTCAGAAACTTGGAAAACTGAATATTTAAGTAGAAAAAACATTTGTCAAGGGGGAAAGAAAACCCAGAGTTCTTTCAGATTATTAGTGAAATGCTGGCCTTTGGATTGTATGTTTGATGCAGTGGTTTATACAGTATGCTTAAAAAACATTTGGTTCATATTGGAGTTTCTTACATAGGAGACAACTTATCTGGGGCAGAATTTAGTAATTGCTTCCTTCCCCCGTAGGTAAATCCTGATTCTGTAGAGTGCTATCTGCAGCAGTTCTGCCTGCCTTTCCTCAGGATCACAAGCCTTCTTCAACACCATCTTTTTGGAGGGGATTTACCTAGTTGCCAGGTACAGATTGAGAGAGGTACACTCAAATGTTTCCATTTTAAAGCTAGAGATCAAAAATTAGACTTTTAAGGTGTCTTTTTTCATGGTACGTATTTTCTATCCTAAGATTTTTTTTTTTTTAAATCATATTTTATAGTATTGCTCTGCAGCATTGTTTGTCTTCTATAAATTTGTTTTCAAGGCAGTTTCCCTGAAAAATGGTACTATCTTCTTAAAATTCAGCAAATACATGCTTATTTTATCAGGTCATAGATGCCTGTCTCATAAAATACCAACATACTTTTAAAACTTGTCCGGCATTTGCAGAGATGGCATAATTTCCACACAGACTGGAATTCAGTCCTGATTTTGCTTAATGCCTGTTAATACTTGGACTTTATTCTCAGAGACATTGCATCAGCAGACAATTATGTTTAAGTTCCATGACTGATTTAAGTAGAGTTTGCTGCAGGTCAGCTCCCTTGTTTCCTTGCCTCAAAATCATCTCATCTCTAAAACAGCTACAAGCCGGTTTGGGGTGCTAAGCAGGAAGAAAATTATTGGGGAGTTTGGGGTTTTCTTTTTTTATTTGTGTTTTTTGGATTTGTGGTTTTGTGCGGGTTTTGGGTTTTTGTGGTGGGTTGTTCCCTTGTATTTTGAGAATCCAGTTTGAGGTAATCTGGAAAAAATTGAAGCTTTTCTGTGTCTCTGAACATGTCTATTAGCATCACTGTACTTAATCTTTACTTTTTTTATTGGAATAGATACATTTTTAATAAACTATTTAAAAATTCAGAGTGTAGGTATTAATCTAAACCTCTCTGGTTTCATACCTAAAAGGAAGATGAAGAATTCACAGTTCTTGCAAGCTGCCTGGGTCTATTACCATCTTTTCAGTCGGCTCATCAGTTCACCAGTGCCTCTTGTCTCGATTGGCCAGTGCCAGCATTTGACATGATATCACAGTGGTGCTCAGAATTGGCTTCATTTGCAGATAGACATCCAGATCAAGTAAAGGTATGTAGCAAAATTACTTCTTCCAAAATAGTGCTGATGTGGAAGTGGCTATTTATTGCTTGATTCACTATGCACGTACACTATTGTTTTGGATAAGGATCTGAGAACCTGACCTGTAAATGAGAGAGAAATTGTAATCAGAAATACTAGTTAGTGAATGTGGGTTGGATTGGTTAAAAACCAGAATAAGAAAACCTATCTGTTTTTTATATGATTGCTGGAGACAGAAAATAGAAACACTATCCTTAGATGATACTAAGTGTACCCATATCTTCTGCACCTGAAGCCTATCAAGGGCATGTAACAGAAACTTTGTCTTTTAAGAAAATACTTATCAGAAGTTTTTCTTGCATGTTAGACATTATTGATATTTTTGAGCATCTTCAGATGAAGATACTGAAAAAGATCAAAAGGATAAAAGCTGTTTAATAGTTGACTGATAAAAGATGGTACATCTTCTCTGAAGGTTAAAGAAACAATACCAAGACTTGAATCAGTGCGATTGGAATATCAATTGTGAAATGGAAATGTTTCAACATTATTGCATTGTTCTTATGAAGAAGCTGCATCTCAACAATTGCAAGTCCCCCCCCTCCTAAGTTTATAGTGTCAAAAAGACAAGCCAGATGCATTCTTCACTCTGCAACATGATCTGCACCTGCCTTTGCATGTTTGCAGGCATGAATTAGGCTATTGTGAGTGAAAATTTGAATACTCAGATTAATCTCAAAATACAGTTGCTGCCAATTTGATAGGCATTTGAGAGAGATTGCAGTGAAACTGATAGCGTTCTTTCCATGATTGAAAAGGTACAAATGCAATTTTCCTGTTTCTTCTTTTTCTTTTTTTTTTTTTTTTTTTTT
>JAYKAV010000472.1:12321-37231 GCA_035582835.1 Phoebastria nigripes | reverse complement strand
CCCTCCCCCAAGTTAGGTTTTGAGGTCATGCACTCTTCAAAAAATTTTACACCTTGGAAGAAAGATCTCATCTGACCCCTATGCCCATCAATTAAATAAACCCAGTAAAAATGAGTAGGTTAAAGGAAAACACATTACTGTCTAAAAAAAAAAAAACCCAAACAACAAAAAAAACCCCATAAAATTGGACAGTGTTTTTAAGAGCAAAAGAGAAGAAGCTAGGTTTGAAACCAGTATTTAGGTAGTGCCTGCCTTATCAAGAATTTGTGAGTACTGGTAAGTTTCTAATGGCCTCAAAATTTATGTGTGCAACACAGTTTTGGAAATTGGGCAGATGTCTTCAAATACCATTTACAGAGTCTAACTTCAGTTCTGTTTTTGAAAGTTTTAGTCTAAATTTTAGCTAGGAGACAGCTTTCATAGTCAGTGCCAGGGTTTGGCAGCAGTGTGTTGTGTTGCCAAAATAACTTAGCATAGTGAGTGCAAGTCTTCCCTTTAGATCAGTCTTAATCCTCTTGTTTTAGCTATGAAGATTTTTGTGCTTAAAAAGTGTCACATTTAGAAAACGTCCTTGGGAAAAGGCTAGCACCCATTTTGCACGCATTACAAAAGACAAAATGTGATGCCAGTTGGGGAGGGTGTTCAGCCAGAGGCAGGTGACTATTGCATGGTGACTTCTGACTTCTAAATTTGTGAAATGCAGAAGTGAGAGATTTTTAAACTGCATGCTTTCTTTCTTTGGTATTCTCTTCTCTTAGAAAATATAAATGCATAAATGAATGTGCAGAGCTGATATATTATTCTTATTTCTAGGCTTTGCTTATCCAGGAGCCTAAGTGGGACTTGCCACGCCTCCTTCAGTTGCCTGAGAATTATAATACCATTTTTCAGTATTATCACAGAAAGACTTGTACTGTTTGTACCAAGGTTCCTAAAGATCCTGCTGTTTGTCTAGTTTGTGGTACTTTTGTATGCTTGAAAGGACTATGCTGCAAACAACAGAGTTACTGTGAATGTGTACTGGTAAGAGAGAGTTAATTCAAATTCTGTAATTGATTCTCACACTCATGGATAGTTTTTAACTCCATTGCTCAGTTTTGATGGTTTTCTTTCCAAAATGTGTTTATATAATCATAGAATCATAGAATAGTTTGGGTTGGAAGGGTTCTTTAAAGGTCATCTAGTCCAACTCTCAATAATAATGTTTAGTGCTTACTTCTGATAGATGGAGCTAGACTGGATTCCCGAGAGCAATTTTTTTCACCTTTTTAAGCCCATAGCCTATTTCACCTGTTTGAAAAACTCTGACAAAGCCATTGTGTGGAATGTTGACACATGGTTTTGATTCATAACCAGTTGAAATTTGTCTACATTCTGATTGTTCGTATATTATTTTAATTTTCCTCTGGTTTGTTTCCTTGCTTTCTGCGTACATAAGAATATCAATGTATGGGGTTTTTTTTTTCCTTTTATAGAGTACTTTCTGATACACCTGACCATCTACGAGTGATCTACAGACTATAGCTAGATAAGCATCATTTTAAGGCCTTCAACTTGAATCCAACAGCAAAGTTTTCTAGTCAGCATATATATAAGTTCTTTCAGGAACCTGAGTTGGAAAGCATCTAGTATTGTTTTCCTGTCTATGATAAAGGTTTGCTTTGACAGCTGTTCATTTCCTACCATACAACAGTTAGTAGAAAGCTGGAACTACATGGGCTTTACAAAACTATGAGGGGAATTTGTTGGGGAGATATTTACAAGTGGGGCATAAAATCAAACCCAAAGAAATTTCAGAGGGATCTTGGACCTTTTTGAAATTGTTTGAACTCACCTTTCTCTCTCATACTGCTAATATGGTGGGAGGAGGAGGGGTGGGCAAAATTCAGAATAGAATTTACAGTTGTATTTAAGGTGTCAAGCTTCATGAAAACAGAAAGTTATAAAAAAAAGAATTAAAAATCTATAGAATAAATTATGTTTTATTATTGATGGGATTATAGCCTCTAATTATAATAAAACTATATAGGAAGAACACATCTTTTAATTGCTAAAATGAATTGATTAATACAGATCATGCTATTCATAGAGATGAATGACATACTGAAGCAAGCAAGAATTACTAAAAAAATCTTTTTTACTGGATTTGTAGAGCCATAGACTAGATCTGTGAGCATGGATAGAGAAAGCAAATGTTTAGCAATAGAGACTATTGTACAAGAGGTAATATTAAGTTTTTCTGAATACTTTCTTTTATTCTTGAGTTCTCTTTATTCTGTGAAAAATATTTGGTCATGCTATACAGTTTGCTATACAACAACAAATTGAAATATTGTAGAGGATATTTTTGCTCCTGTTAGGTAATTCTGTTTTTACATGATAATGAATATCCTCCCTTTTTGAGTAGGGAGCCGTTTTTGCATGCGAGTGTTATTATGGGAGCGCAAGATGTGGAGTTATAGTTTGCTTGGAGAATTTTTGGGCAGGCTATTCTTCGTCAAACTGTTTCTTAGTAAATAATGTGTATATGTTATTTCAAGCAAAACTAATTACTATTTTTTAAATCCTTTTTGTTATAAAGTTGACAGACACTAACAGAATCTTTGCACTCTTCCCTTTCTACCCCCATAATATTACAGCATTCTCAAAACTGTGGAGCTGGGACAGGAATATTTCTTTTGATTAATGCATCTGTAATCATCATCATACGAGGCCATCGTTTCTGCCTTTGGGGTTCTGTTTATCTAGATGCCCATGGTGAAGAAGACAGAGATCTTAGGTAATGTTTTCATTACAAGCGTGTTTCATTGTTGCTCCTCTGTGTAGACCAACTTTATGTTATGCAATACATGCAATAACAGATAATAATAGATCTCTATCTTCATTGAGTGGAAAATCCCCATTTACTGCAAGTTGGACTGACTTTTTTTTTTTTTTTTTTTTTTTTTTTTTTTTTTTTTGTTATTTTTTTTTTTTTTTTTTTTTTTTTTTTTTTTTTTTTTTTTTTTTTTTTTTGGCCCAAAGGTAGTGTAATCATCATCATTGAGTTATACACACCAGGCACCCAACAGACAGATTCCTATGTTGCCATTCCCAATGACGGTCAATTCTGAGCGTTGTGTTGCAAAACACTTCTCTCCCTAAGTTGTGTTTGGCCTTTAATCAAACGATGCAGTTGGATTCCAGTGTAGGGACAGAGTGTAGCTTCCAAGCTACACATGCCTGAGAGAACAAGAGATGTTTTCTGGATTCTGCTATCCAAGAGGGAGGAAGGGAAGTCCCAGCAGTTATCTTATTAAAAGCAAAACCAAAAGCCCCTCACCAATAAAAATGCATGCTTTCCCTGGGAAAAAAGTTGTATGAGTGTCGTCTGTTGATAATATAATGAAGCAGTTTCCATTTATTTGGCATATTAACCATTTGTTTTTCTCCCCCTCCACCCCCCACAGGCGTGGTAAACCTCTCTACATATGCAAGGAAAGATACAAAGTGCTTGAGCAGCAGTGGGTGTCTCATACTTTTGATCATATCAATAAAAGATGGGGGCCACATTATAATGGCTTGTAAATCATCATCATCATCATCTACACACCATATCATTGCTGTTACCATGAATGAATGCATCTTGGACTGACAATAGCTTTAATTGTATGGGAGTTTAGCTCTTTGGCTCGGGGTGGAGTGGGGTATGGGCATAAAAGGGAAATGGAACTTTTTCAACATGTGAAATTTTTGCAAAATTAGCTGCTGTTGCTACTAAATAATGATACAATAATTTGCAATTAAATCCTCAAAATGGTGTGAGCAATCTGATTGCACTCAGTAGTCCATTTTTCTTTTGTTTTTTAAAGCCCATTATTGTTAAGAAGCACAAATTTTACTTACAGTTGTTTAGTGGCTCCAGGGATAGCTGTCAGGTTTTTATTTTTCTCTGCGTGGAGTTGAGTTTTTAGCAATTTTTGCTGAAACAGTGTATATGTCTACTATATCTACTAAATACGTTGGATAAAATTTCTTTGCCTTTTTTGTGTTGGTTTGAGGTTTTTGCTTGATACGCGTTTGTAATTAGACAGGATTTGTAAAATGATTGTGAGACTGCATGGTAACAATTGGTCTGAAAGTTGACTTTTAAAGAGTATTTCACTTATCATGAGAGGTCTATTGAAATATTTCAGGCATTACTGAAAACTTACGCATTCTCAGGAATTTCTTTTTTTTTTTCCTCCATAAATAAGTGAAATAGCTGTAAATTAGGTATCTTATTGCTCTTACTATAATCCAGAACACATATTCTTTCCTTTTTTTTCTTTTTTTTTTTTTCCTTTTCCAGAAAGGAGGTGGTTTTTTCCCTATCAGTTGAATAAACTGTTAGTGATAACACATACAGAAATTGCTGTATATAGAGAATTTGTATGGTGCCCAACATAGCAGATCCCAGTTACAAGCATAACAACCATAAGCCTGCCTGTCATTTCAAACCAGATGTATGTTTCAGAATGATTGGATTGGAAATGTGCAGGCTATTCTGCAAATGAAACATAATTTTGTATCTTTCCTGTCATTTCAGGAGGTTCCTCTATATTGTATTTGTTTAGAGTAATCACTGTTCTTTCTGCTTGGTTTCCTAAAAGGGAAAAAAAAAAAAAAAATCAACAGAGATAGCCTAGATGAACAACCAATGCATGTGCAGCCTCATTGGATGAATGCCAAAACAGTTTATGCTTAGAGGGCTAAAAAATTCATGAGAACACGCATGACTGGGCTAAACCCTACAGTGTAAGTAGGTAGGAAAGATTATAGTTAAAATACTGGTATGTAATATATTGCTACTAATGTTTTCCACAAGTGTTGGACATTTGTTGGCTATTTCATACAGTACTACCAAGCAGTTGCTGGTAGCTTTGACTTTCATAGCTTGCGTGTAAAATAAAATTTATATGTGTAAAATAAAAACATCTTATGATAAAACCACATATACAATGAAAGCAGTTCCCCCGTGGAAGTCATTATCTAGTGAAAAGTGTATAGGGGAAATAAAATGACTGTATAGCAATCAAGGAGAATGGACAGAAGGAAAAGTAAGTAAATACAATGAGTTTTTCTGGATACCTGCAATTCAAAAAACCCCACAATAAAGGATGCTGGTTTTTATACATACATATAAATATATATATATTTCAAAAGTATTACAGTACTTCATGTAAGATTAGAATTACTCTGTTTCACCAACTGAATGGCTATGTCTTTTCCAAAATATCACTTTTTTGATACTGTATTATAAGTTCTGCCTGTAATATTTTTGCATTGCTCATTATGAGTATCAGGCCATTTTGTAAGTGTGGTTAAAGAGCAAAAAGATTCTTTACATCTCCAGCATAACATTATTACAGGGCTCATGAACTTGAGTAATCTGTAGTTTGAAGCTCCAATGCTATATTTACAAGAGATAATGTATCCAGAATTTGATTACTGTCTTTTATTTAAAATGGAATGTTCTCTGGTTGTGCATATGGATGTGAAGTAAAACTCTTAGCCTTAACTTTAACATTTGGGTATTTCATAGTGTTTATTTTAGTACTGGTGAATTAGTCACCAGTCAATTTAAAAACAACAAAAAAAAAAATCACTTGGTTGAAAAATTGTACTTGAATATCCTTGCATGCTGCTAAACAAGAATTTTGATTTCCCCCATAACTTTTTTAATCCTACTTTATTAAGCTAACCTTGAAAAATAACAGGTCCAAACTAGAGTGGTGTGTGCGTGTATTACTCAAATGTTCTGGTGTGATATCCTGTATGAATGATCACTTAAGTACAGTACATTACTGTAGAATCTAAATCAATCTTTATAACACATCAGAAGAGTATAAAACTAGGAATACAGTAATCGACATTGTAAGATATGTTAATAAAAGTCTACTGTCAATCTGTGTGTTTGTGAAATTTTTTCTCCCTACCCCAGTCATCCAAAATGTAATTATTACTGAATTCCACCCAGTAGCCAGGCAGTTATTTAAATGTCAAAAGCTTATGCGTGCAAAGTACTTAGCATAGAGAGTAAATCTGGTATGGTTTTTTCTTTTTGTTACTTACACACAGCCACGTATTTTGTATTAGTAATTTGGATTATTTTATTTTACTCATAACTATACCACTTAAAGTTGTGCTTAATTTTATGCCAGCTATTACAGCGTTGCTCTGCAAACTGCTAAAATTAAAATGCTGAGTTGAGAAACTGTACTTCTGGGAAAACTGTGCTTGATCTTCTCTTCTGTCAAATCTGTTTCTGGAATAACTATTACTTCAATTTGATGAATGTATATATTTATGTATTAAGTTTTTCCTTTTCTTTTGACCTTTGAGAAATTTGGTGAAACAGTCTTGTTTTGACCTTGACCTTTGGATAATAGAGTCTTTTTTTAGTGGTGGCCTGAAGTTTTCAATGAATATTTTCATTACTTCTGCAATAGGAATCTTGCATAACTCTGAGCATTTCACAAGCAAATGACATTTTTCCTTTAAAAAGAGGTCTTTTGCTACAGTATCTAACAAATGTTATTCTTTACTTCAGAATCCCATGAGATCAGTTTGCGCTGTGTGTATAGCTGCCAGAGGAGACAGTGAGTTTTGTGCTGATCTTGATATGATTTAGATCTAATTTTCATCTAACCCAGATTCTGCAGTCCTGCTTTTCACTTTCTTTTCTCAGAGGTGGGGGTAATGATGAATGGAGCCTGTCTGAGCATTAGCCTAGATAAGAATGAAGTGCTGTTTGCAAAGTAAGAAAACCACAGGAATGAGCTGACCCAGTGTATGGAGGTTCACAGCTCTCAATTATCAGCTGCGGGATATGAGGGAGTGCATGTAATCTGAGGAGGCTGGCTCTATGTGACAATTTGTGTTGTGTGGATTGCTCACTGCACTCAGTGATCCATACTGCTGGTCTGAAGGCCACGCTACATGAATGCCTCCTTTTGTTAGGGCACAGTGCCCCGAGCACCTACTCTAATGTTTTCTCAGATGGGCAGTTGTTTGCCTGCAAGTGCTCTTACACTGAGAAGAGCCCCAGCTGCTGCGGGTTCAGCCTCGTGACTTAACTTGCCTCTTCTGCCACTATAATGTCCTGTCACTGCAGTTGTAATCTTGCTAGGTTGTACTAGCTATTAATTCCTGGAAATTGATGTCCTTCAGTAGGAAAAGCATATTCTCAGTGAAGTCAAACACTTCGTGAATTCTTAGCTGTATAAATGGCCAGGGTGTTCTAATAAATTTAAAAAATCCTTTTAATTGGCAGGTTTTAAATTTTTTTTTATTGTATCATTTGTACTTTCTTACCACTAATACTGTTCAGGAGATTTAATGCCACATGCTTCAAATGTTGTGTTTCTTTGAAATACTACTGAGAAAGCAAAATTGAATCTTGTTAAATAAATGGTAATAAAGCTAATCTTACTACCCTAAAATATGATTTTTGCAATGTATGGTTTTGCATGGTACAGGAAAATGTGGGGAAAAAAAACCCTCACGCTTTTGAAAAGCATTTTAAATTTAGCTCTGAGTCCCAGTTAAAATGTCTCAAAATGAGCTTTCATGAAGGTACCATTATTTGAAAGGCCATTTCCTGTAATTCTGTCACTTGATGTAGAGCAGGCTGGTCTCTTAATTCGCGAAAACGGGAGCTGGTTCCATGGAAACCCCTCACATCATTGAATGATTTACTACCCACTAAACAACTTACTATTCCTTTTGTCTTTATCCCCTTTATGTACCACATGAATGGTAAACCTTTCCATTTCCACCGAGTATGGAAACAAATGTTCTAAGGACTGGAGCTAAATTTTTTTTTTTTTTTTTTTTTTTCTTCTCCTTCTATTACCTGCTGTCATGGAGCAGGAATTTTCTGGGAGAAAACTGTTTTCCTGTAAAATCAAACTCCCTCAGTCAATTCTGTATGCTGCCCATAATGTCTGTTATTTTAGCTACTGGAATTGCTTACATTTCCTGTTGCCTAATACATTTCCCATCATAGGACTGCTTTCAACTCATGACTACTAAACTTTTTAATCATTTTGACTGAAAATGATTATGCTGGGTTTATTCCTCATGGTTGGATTTTTTTTTTTTTTTATATTTCAACAAAAAAAGCAAGATACCTTTCAGAGATTAAAACTGGACAAAAACCCCAAATGTATTGTTTCCTTCATTTTAACAATAATTTTTCTAAGTGTTGGGCGTATCTACTGTCTCTATGCTTTGGCCTTAAATGTGGTGACCAAATGTGTATGGGTCCCATATTAAGTAGAATGGAACTGCATACTGAAGCACTGACCAAAGCAGAACAACATGTTCTCGGGGATTAAATGTAAGTACTGCCAAATACCTAAAGCAGATAATGAGCCTTTGTCTGTTTTTCAGGTGTCAAGGAATATCCTTTGCACCTGCCTCTTGAAGCCACTAATACAGTTTGCTGTGAGAAGTGTTTTCCTTCTGTTTCTTTGAAAAGCTGGGGCTCTCTCCATGTAATGCAGCCACTTTTTTCATGCCTTTGTTGTCTCCATATTGTATATGCAACTACCCTGTTTGTGTAGTATTCCACAACAAAAGAACCCGAAAACAGCTGGAGAGCCCCCTGCAACTGTGTAACAATACTTTGCAAATAAGATTGCATTCTCTCAGAGCGCTTTATGCAGGGATAGCCAGGGGCTACAGCTTGAAAACTAGTTTGTAGAGGCTGTGGCTGCTTTCTTGCTCTATAGAGCTAGTCATTTTAGATTTGTTATACATCAGCCTTGAAAACTTAAAACTCACTTTGCATTTTTTCAGGTTATAGGCCTAAAGATACTGCCTGTGTTCTAGGACAACTTCCCATTGCTCTTGAGAGAGTTTAGTACAGAGCTGCTGTTTTAATCTTGGAGAGCTCTGTAACAAGGTACTTAGTGAGAACTGCTGGTGTAAAGTTATGCATCATACAAACTATAGACTTGCAGGTTTTGTTAAACTAAGATTTTCAGGGCAGCTGAAGGGACTGTTAAGTATTGTTTCATTTACGTTCTCTAGCTATCCGCTTTAGCCTGTTGGTTTTGTCTCACACTTAGCTTGTAAGCTCCTTTAAGACAGGGAACACCTCCTGTTTGGTTCAGTAAGTAAATCAAATAAGTGCTGCTTTATAATGATAGATCAACTGGTGTTACAGCAGTCCAGGTAGCAGGATCTGCCATCATCAAAGAAATATAAATGTGCACGCAGGACTTAAGTAACATATGGCCCTTTTATGCTTCACTTTCATGCTTTCTGCGTGTTTTCATGCTTTGCTGCCTCCAACCTCAAATGTCACTCCTTCCCACACAGATATTTTGGCAGTAATCAAAATCACCAGGAAATTAAAAGAGGTTTGTTTCCCGTAGTCAACCGTGACTCTGGACATAATGATACCTCTTCAATATCTCTACATCATCTTTTTTTTTTCCTGCCAGAAGCTGCTATCTCAAGAAACAAATATATTCTGAGAGTCAAAGATGCTTATTGCCTTTCATCAGTCTAGTGCTGTATTTGTACAACTGATACTTTCCAGTAGGTGACTGATGTCATTCAAATAACCTTCAGATACCTGGCTATTCAGAAATGGCTCATAATTCCACTTTATCTCTACTTGGATTAGGTTTTTTTAGTCACGTAACTGATAATAGCAAGATTTCATAAGGAAAAATAAAATAAATTAGATGGGTGCTATTTTAGCAACACTTATTTCACAGATTGGGATTCTTTATGTTTAAATTGTGGGCAGAATTAGGGAATATTACTCAGATTATTACATATAAACTTACAATTCTTATCTGTCTAAAGAAACAAGTAAGAAATCCAAAACAATCTCAAGCTAAGGTACTACAGTAACACTGCTCTTCTGTGTGAGTGTATTTCCAAGGATGCTGCAATACATGTTTTCACTGAATGCCGCACAGCTGTGTTGCATCTGGTCGTCAGAAACACATGTCAAAAGACATGTTACATTGGTGAATACCAACAAGGTGGTTCCCCTAGCAACAATAAATAGAAGAAAGCTCAGCCCATTTAAGTGATTTACCTTTGTAAGTGTGTGGCAGCAAAGATGGATTCTGAACACTAAGGGAACTCATTAACTGTAAGAAGAAAAGCAGCAAATAAAGAACTGTAGATTTCTCTTACCCAGCATTGCTATTTATTAGAATTGTATAAGGTGTAATTATTGGGAATTTGCATAGGATATTCTTAACGTGAAGTATCATCTCATTTTACTTTTTCCTTCTGCAGCTTTTAATTTTCTGTACTACGGGGGAAAAAAATAAGCTATATGTGGGAAGAGGGAACGAGAAAGAACTTTGAGAAAGGGAAACGATTATTTGGATAAATTCACCTTCCAAACTTATTAATAATGTCCTGCATACTTACTCAGGCCTAGCATTTGAGTGACATAGGCCACTAAGTGGTTCAGATGTTCATTTACTAAGGTTAAATTCAGAGATTTAAATGTAATAATTATGCCAAGACTGCCCAGCAATAATTCTTAATGTAGCCATGAGAGGTTGTAATGGCACTCCGAGTCATATTACTGCTGCCTTTGTGAAGACAGCTGTACAAAGCAAGACTAAGGATTACTCTTGGGAGCATCACACTCCAGCTCTGCAGAATAAAGGGTAAGTTTATGGTATTTGGGTAACCCAACTCATGTTGTGGAAGAGCTACGCATTAGGTACCGCTAACTGTGGTACACATCGCTTCCTAGAATCTGTGTGGAGCCTTCTCTTGGCAATTGGTATCTAGAATATACAGCAGGTAGGCTCTTCTATGTGTATTGTTTGTTGTTGGCTTTTAAGTCCTCTGAGTCACCTTTCCTCTGGAGTTTAGACTGGGACTGAATCCAATATAATTCTAACTCATTATAGTTCAGCGATGCTATTTACATTTCGGTGCTGTCTCTACATCAGGCATTCCATCTCCCCACTTCTGTTTCCAGGCGTCTGCCTGAGGTCTGCAGTTTGTGCTTATGATTTGTAAGGGCTGGACTATGGTCATGTACCTTGCACTTTATTCTTGGCTAGAACTGTTATATTGTTGAACCGCTTCTCCTGCTCTTTCCTGATGCAAGTGTAATTACTCTTTAATGCTGTGCTGCTACCTACGTAGTTCTGCTGCACTTCTGTAGTCCTTATCTGACTACTCTGCAGCTGCTGGCTTCTAGTTTAAATCATCTTTGGATGTATGCATAAAGCTCCAATATTCTTCTCACTACTTCCATTGATTTCAAAGGCAGTGGAATCCACTCTTACATTAATACTGCCAGTATTTAATTTCCTTCATTGCTGAAGAATTTTTTAATGGAGGTTCTCTCTCCTTTTCAGTCCCCTTTGTTTTTTGCTTCGAATCCATGCTGTAAAACTCCTCAGTTGCTTTGCCCTTGTTGTCCTCTGTATTCAGGTAATGTACTAGTTTTGTATTCAGGATTTTTCTTCTACCGGTGCAAATGAGGACAAAACTAGATATCTCAGCTAGAGCAACCATCTTGGTATGCAAGTATGCACAGACGCTTTAAAGCTAGGAGCTGTTGTTTCAGATGTCTGTCTAAATAAAAGCCTAACTGCAATAAGACCTTGGCTACTAGACTCCTTGGACACAGCTTACTGTATCTGTACCTGCACATGTCCTGCTTTTCCTCTCAGGCGGTGAATGGGACGGGGGGCACTCAGGATGAAATTATGATTTAGAGATGAGAACCCTGAACTGAAGCGTTTTGCTTGCTCCGGGACAGAGCAGACAGAGTCTGGGCTTTCGCTCAACAGGCTGAGAATTGGCAGCTTTGTTTCCTTCAGGGGCCCTGACCTACCCTCCTGCAGCCTGAGCCCTGATTTGGGACTGGAGATGGGCTCTGGGACTCTCCCAGGGAGCTATTAGAAATGACAGTACACCATGGTCTCTGCACACCTTATCCTTCCCTTTACCTTATTCTTTTGCTCTCAGAAATACAGCAACTCTACTCTTAGGCAGAGATGCAGATGAGGAAAATAACAGGTAGGATGGGGGATGTTTCCATGTGAACAAAATACGACATGATTTGGAAGAGGAGGCAAGCACTGATGGAGGGAAGTCTTAATGTGAGTTCTTCCTATTAATGAAGCAGAAGGCTGATGAACTCCTGAGGTAAGAGAGAGACATGTGAAGAACTGGTTGAACCACAGTTTTTTATGTTTTTTTTTTCTCCAAGATGGTGGTAACCCTTGAACAAGGTGCATTTGCATTTAAAAGCTAAGAAAGGAAAACCGAAGCAGCACCCACGTGACCTGGTAGGACAAGACAATATGACACAATACGCATTAACTCAGATACTTAGTTCAGAGTGCTGTATCCATATTTGCATAGCCGGAATTTAAAACTGCCTCAAGATTTTCACAGTAGTAGTATGCATTTCAGCAGTGTCCTTAAAGTCTTCAGCAACTGTTTTTTCCTTCCAGCAAACCTGTTTAGTATTATTACATTAACTTCTGATTCACTAGTGTTTATGATGTGTGTAGGTTAATGCAATCATGCATTCTGTTTGTAATCACAAGTCCATCTCCGGGCAAAGAAAAATGCACACAGAGATGAACAGGTATTTAAAAAGCATGAAGTCCTCCTGACTTTTAAAGGGATTTACTGTAGTGAATAATGTTTGTGTATATCCATTTAAATAAGGAGATTTTAAGATTATAAATCAGGGTAAGACAATGCATCTCAACTTTTTAATTACAGAAAGAGTAGGTTCCATTATAATGTTATGTTTTATGATTAAAATACTTCCATTTATAATTTGTTGGTTACATGTTTCACTACAAGCCAGTACTGTATGTCAATTTAAACATTAACAGATTCACAAAAAAAAACCCAACCTACTTAATGTTCAGCAACTGAACGCTTCCATAGAATACACTTTGGAAAAGCTCATCAGTTAAATACTGTAGACTGTTTACTGCCTAAGAAATACTCCCTTCCCATTCAATTCTTGAGGCTATAGCATTTTATAACATTTCATTTAATAACAGCTTTTCACCTTTTGGCATCTAGCCATGGCCATACAAATGACAAATTATTTAATTTTCAAATAAAGTCTAAAGAAAGGCTAGGAATGGCTTGATCTCCCACTGAGCTTGCATTAGTGGAGCCATTGCATAATGGGTCAATCATCACTGCACGTGTAATCAGAAATATTACAACAATTAAGAGTTGTTCTTTTCTACCTGAGATTTGCAAGCAACAACAAAAAATAATGGCTGCACTTAAATATGGCTTGTTTCGGTTTCGCTTCAAGATAAGCAATGTTCATGTAAATCATAGTTTAGGATTGACAACTCTGCCTATTACTGCAAACAGTACCATTAACAGTCTGACTGCTAACAAAGGCAAACCTGCGAAGTGCAGGYGCCAGTAAAGAACACGACTAAAAATAAACCTATTCCTTTAACCTGTATAACATTACAAAAATGGAAGGGTTATGTGATCTGAAATTTATTCCTGCTGAAATGGGCAAGTTAGAATTAAGGGGTTTTTTGGGTTGTTTCTTTTTTTTGTAATTTTAAATCCTTAGCTGCCTTTTCAAATTCTGTATTATGGTATTTCTGTGATTCATGGATGACTCTATTGGCAAGTTGTGAATTCCAATTATACTTACAAAGCCACTGCAACGAAAATTGCTGCACCATGGAAGCCCATTGCCTGTTTGGAAATCCACCACGGGATATGAAGTCTGTAAGCATACCACTCATGTCTCTCCAATACAGTGTAGTTATGCATCATGATTGTACCCTGACTGGAAATAGGTATGTTGAACAGGCTGGCAGTGCTTGGAAAAGCGATTCTAGCTGGCCTGCAAGGACCTACTGAAAAGGGAGTGAAAAACCATCAGCATCAGAACAAAGCAAGCAGGTACAGGGAAATATAAACGCAAGAGATTGAAATAAAGAAGATTAAGATATAAATGACCTTTTGTAACAGATCTCATGAAGGTCTAGATTGTATGAGCCGAAATTATTTAGTGATTATCAAGGAAATCTCTATGGTTCAAAAACCAACATATGAATCTGGGAGAAATCTGGGAATACCCAGAGCTTCTAGATTCTGATTATCAAAGAATTCTTGAGAATACTGAGGGAAAATGTGCAGAATAGTGCATGTAGATGTTATTTTTGCTTGAATCTGCGTGCTTCTTACACAACTTGATAAAGAACAATGACATTTTAGAACCTTATGCACAACTGATAGGGATGTTTTGAAGTATGTTATAACTTCTGTAAACTGAGGGCATGTAGGATTAAACATTTGGATCCCCCTTGGACAAGCCTGTTGATTGTCCAACAGGGTCAGCTTGACCAGATGTGTGTCTATATTACTATTTGCTGTCTATATTACAATTTGTTGTTATAGTGTCTATTTAATCCTGTATACTACAGGATTTTACAATTGCAGACAACCAGAGAAAATAATGGCTTGTGATGAAGACTTTGTATACTCCAGTGTACAAAAATTCAACAAAACAACAATAGTATGAAATGGAGCAAAACTTCTGGAGACTCTCGTATCACCTCAGTTTCTATCTAATGTTGTCATGGGCTAAATTCAGAGAAAATGCTTAGGATTTACATTTCCTACTGACCATCTGAATCAAGGTTTGGCTTCAGTTACTTTCAGTTTTGATAAAGGATTATCTTGACACAATTTACTAGAATGTGGATGCATAAAAAAAAAGTGTGTCTATAGGATTACAAAGCACAGAGTTCACTAATCAAGCGAAAGGTAAAAAAAAATTACTGTACTTTGGTCAGAATGATGACAATTCACTGTTAGAAACTACTGCCTTGTTAAAACAAAACTGGTACAGCAATGGATAAAGGTGGTGCTGGAAGAGTTTTGTGGAGAAATGCCGTTGCTCCTCAGTCTTTAAAGTTTGCATCTTAAATAATTATTAGAAGATATATGGATATATATAAAGCCTTCCTCGTAATTTTTTTTATTATGAAGATTACTTACAGACTACTTGTTAGTTAAATACAGATGAGAACTGATCTAGCGCTTTCTTATTTGGAGTGGTAGTGGATGCTGTGGAGTGAGTCAGACCTCACTGAAGCTGATGAATACAGCAGTTACCCTTTATTTGTAACAGATTAAATTAGAATGATAGGAATTATCACCCAAAACACAGCCCCCGGGCAAGGCCAATCAGAGCCCAACGACATGTTTCTGACTACCAAAATAGAGATCTGCTTATCTTATGGATCAGCATGTCTCATTATATGAGACAGATACAATTAAAAACTCTGTGGAAGAAGCAGAGGGTGCTCATGATGAGCTGGCAAAACGCTTATAGAGCGATTGCTACAGAAAGCTGAGTGAGAAGGAGCCCTGTGTGACATGCTCACTTGAAAAACGCATTGGCATATTGAGCAAAGGAGCAGTGTCCCATTTGTTTCTCCAAGATTTTTTGTAAACAAAGAAAAACGTATCGGAGAAATACCTACCTGAATTTCTTCTCATCAGGCAACCAGAAACAACCTGAAAAATGGTTATGCCCGAGCTCAAATAAAGACTAATAGGTACAAAAGGAGAAGCCCAAAGATGGGGGGGACTTCTCCACGCTCCCTCCCAAAGGGGCAGAAGTGCTTTATAAAGTAATTTCCCAGGGCCCAATTCTCAGCGCACAGATAGAGCTGCACTCGCAATTCATTGTTCTGGACAATGAACTGAATACACAGAGACAGGCGTTTAGTAAGTCTCAGCGAAAGCTATTTAATAACCAACTACGCATATATACTCATTAATTTTATTTCTTGCGCCAAAATATTCCTTTAAAAGCTCACTAAACATTACTCTTCTTTTACGGTGTTTAACCGACCTTTTCCGAGAGGCCACCAGCGCTGCGCTTCACAGGGAGCACGCGTGACCGCGCCCGCCCTGAGGTAACCGCGCGCGCCACCACAGCCGCGCGGCGCTGCCTGACGGAGCTTAGCGCAGCCCCCGCCTCCAGCAAAACGCGGGCCCGCTCCCGCCTCAGTGCATGGTCCGGGCGGGGGGAGAGGGGGGCGCTTCCCCGCCTCCTCAGCGGTGCCTCGTAGCACACCGCGAGGCTCCGCTCCCGCCAGGTCTCCGGCCCTGCGGGGCCGCCCCGCCGCCGTGTGGGGTGGGATCGCGCCTCAACGGAGAGTGGCTTCGAAATGGCGGTCGCCATTTGCCTTGTAGTCCGCTGGCGCTGAGAGTGGGGCAAGGGCTGTCACGTCTCTGAGGGAGTCGGCGCTGGCACGGCTCGTCACTACCGCCGGGAACTTGTCTTTTCCCCGAGACCCAGAGAAATCTGCTCTCAGCCCCGGGGGTTGCGGCAGGGAGGGGAGGGCAGGAGACCTCTGCCCCGCTGACAGGCCGCGGCGCCCGCTGCGCAGAGGTGGGGGTCCTGGGCTGCTTGGGGCTCGCTTGTACAGCGCCATGCAAGTACTTCTGCTGAGGCTGTACGGGTACCCTGCCTCTGCAGGTGACGACCAGCTGTACCTATTTTTACAAAATCTATAGGTAAGCATTACTCAAACAGAAAAAAAATCTCCGTGGTTAAATGATTAAAAATGGCAGAAGATACTACAAGGCAAGAAGTAAGTAGGCGTGACACAGGATTCAGGCACATCGGGACAAAGCCATGAATAACTGAAGAAAAGTCTCTGTAAGTTCCCTAAATACCAAAATAGACCTGGCTCTAGTATATAGTACTTCTTTAAGTGACCTATTAGTAACTAGTGAACCATAATATACATTGCAATACTATAATATTTGATAAATTCCTTTAAGCAAATATATGTGTCCTTTTTTCCCTCCCTGGTACATACAGGTATGCAATTATTAACAAAAGAAGGGAAGAGGTACTGTTATCCATAGACAATGCTGCACACAAATGGAGAAGAAGAGGCTAACTTAAAAAGTCTTTCTAGTTTTATTTCTCTGAAGCAGTGCATTCAGTTCTGTGTAAATACAAAATGTTTTTTTAATTTTCATATTTAAAAAGTTTTTTTCACTTCATTCTCCCCTTCAAAATCTGCACTCTGGAATTCCAATTTTATTGCACTGTGAAAACCAAGGATCAGTGTTTTGTTTTGAGGTATTTTGAAATTATTAAGTGGGAAACTATGTTCTTGTACAGAAATTTCTGTTAGTATGAAGATGTATAATAATACAGGTTCAGTGTCAGCAAATCAGATGTAGTTACTGAGGTTTTTCTGGCAAAAGCAGTGAATTGGTTATATCTTAATCTCCTGTGGAGTCTTGTGGAATGTGTTCTGAAAATATGCAGAATCCATTTTTTAGACCTCTTTTGTACCCCCAAATTGAAGTCCAGCTCACTTCTTAATGTGCAATTTCGAACTGTAATGCATTTATTTTTCTAACATTGTAGCACATAAAGTAAAAATAGAAGAGTTCACCCAAGTTTTATTCCAAAAATAAAAATGTGACCTGAACCAAGCAGAGCTATTTTTCTCCTGGCCTAAGATTTTCATATGATAGTCTGGCTAGAAGGCAAGGTGGATATAGGTTTCTAAAAGCCGTTTCAGACCCTTTTGAAATGGAAGGTCAGTTTAAGTGCATATGGATTGGTTTGGAAACACAGATGAACTTGTTCGCTCTCCTGTGCCTGTACTTGCTGCTCCATGGTGTTCCACGCATAAGAACCTGTAGGAACATATCTGCAGCAATACATTTGTGCGCGTTGGAGAGTGAGGGCCGCTGTGTGTTTCCTTCCTCAGAATTATGTGCTGCCCTGTTGATGTATGTGCAGAGCAAGTGATTTATCCAGTATCATCCAAAATCCTTGATTAGAGGAAATATTGTACCTCTATTATTGACTTTTTAACTACAGGGAGGAGAGATGTAGTGAGCAATGCAGTGGCTGTTTGGTTGCTTTAAGGGCTGCCAGGACCAGTTTTGCAGTGGTTTTGGCAAATGGATTCAGAATAAGAAGTTCATTAGACAAAGACAATGATTCTTGCTGTGCTAATGCCTGGAGAGGCTCACTAACAAGGGGCTCCTGAGTGCGGGCTTGTCTGAGGAAGAGAAACTTTTGTGTCACAAAAACAGAAGTTACTGTCTTTACCAGCCTTCTGCCACTGAGGAAGTGGAGGAGAAGGGAATAATGAACAAAGTGCTGATACACTGTGCAGTACTGTGAGGGTAATCAAAGAACATTCGTGTTCAGGAAGGCATTTTGAAGTACTGAAAATTATGGTATTGGTTTGCTTTTGTTCTGCTTAAAAAATTGGTTGGTGATTTTTTTTTTTTTTTTTTTTTCCCCCCCCCAGCCCTAGTTTTAAGCTGTCATCTGAACACACTTAGTGTGATACATTGTGTGTCTGTAGCTTCTCTTTCATTACAAACTTCCCTTCCATTTTTAGTAAAGACTCCTGCATTACAGACTAAAATATGGAGCCACGTTCCTTATAGTGCTAACAGGAGGAATCAAATATGTGGACTCGTTTGCTGTGATGGATTATCACTGTGCTCTTTATAGCCATACATAAAGCCATGTAGCTCCTAAAATGTGGAGGGGAGATAGGAAGAAGATAAGGGAGCTGCAGCAGAAGGATCTAAATGACAGAAGAGTGCACAATGAAGGTGGTGGTCACCTAAGGAGTTACCGTGTGCAGCTGAGGAAAGCACCTGTTCCGCTGTTTGTGGCAAGTGGGGGGACTGCTCTGCAGGTAGAAATGGAGAAGGAGCGACCATCTAATGCATTAAATCAGACTCCTGCTAGTTCCCTCCTAGATTGTCCTGCCTTTCGTGCATCTTTCACGTCTTTGCACAGCTCTTTGGGAGTTGGACAAGTGACATAAATAGTGGAGAAAGGGTGGTTTGTCTGGAGTGATGAGATGTAACTGCTTTGTGTGGTACTTCAGCAAAAGGAAACCCCACAATGAACCTGATACAGCATTAACAAAGCAAGGCCTTGGCATTGATGTGCCATGTCAGAAACCTGAAAAATAACTTGAGAAAATGCCGTTGTTTAATTGTGCAAAATTTCTGCAAGGAATTTCCCCCTCTCTGGGGAAGAGAAGTTCTCTGAATAATATGTTGTGTAAGGCCATACGTGCTTTCCTTGTGTCAAAGCTGGAAAGCTGGATGGCTGTGGCTAGATGCCACTACTCTGGGATAAATGTCTGACAGTGTAAGGCTGAGCTTTCCCATCTGAATGCTGCACAGCAGGTGAGAAGCTCTGCTGAGCACAGCTGAGAATTGGCCTGTGGTAATGGCACGTGAGGAGGGGGGAAGGAAGTATGAGATTTTTCATTCTTTGCTGCTGCTTTGTAAGGAACAAGGCATGTCAGTAGCCTCTTGCTGGCCAGTCCTCTTTTTCTCCACCCCTCATCCAGTTGTTCCTTCCTCAGGCACCGGCTGCACCCCGCTGTGTGGAGAGGGAGTACTGATACTGTATGTGGAAAAAGGAGACGTTTGCAGAACTACACATTTGAAAACAATGGACTGAGTTAATTTTACAATGTTTCTTATGAAATAGATGAAAATTCAGGAAAATGAACGCATCTCCTGACATAGCATGATATGAATTAATAAAAGGAGTAGCTTTTAGTAGTAGAGCATGTATGAGATAGATACAAATATCTCAGAATAAGGGAAGAGTTAAAGCTAGCACGTCCTTTTGCATCTTTCACTGTTCCTCTGCCCTTGTAGCCACTACTTTCTTGGTCAGAATATCAAGAGAAAGTGTAAGGCTGCGGAACACAGATCTTTCTTTGCCTGCTTATCCTGACGACATTATGGTTGATGACAATTAAAGTAGCTGGAGTCAATTTTCTTTTCCTTCTTCCTGTGCTGATGGTACCATATTGACTGTGGAGAGAGGTGCGTTTGGTACACTGGTGAATGTGTTCAGACCACCTGAGATAAGGGCATAATTACTGCTATCACTCTATTCGGGCAGCTGTTCATCTAACATTCTGCATGGACACTATATTTTTTGGCTTTGCATGGACCTTTCTCACGTTACACACAGTTTCCATGATTCACAAGAAAATTCCATCTCGTTCAGTCTCCTGGTCATGCCACTGCTGCAGCAGAAACAATAGGGAATCATTTACCCCTCCAATTCACAGAGCAATGCTTGCACTAACCCCCCAGAGATTTCTGTGGTAAGCAACCTGAAACACTTGAAAGGGATGTAATTTCCAGCGGGTCAGTGTTCATGGCTGAAAGCTTCAACAATATATTAAGCTGGGCATTTTGGTGAAAAAAAGATATGCGTGTATTTAATCTGCATTGAATTATTATTGCCACATTGTGTGCAATGACTGAAAATTATGTATTCAACAGCAAGGTCGACTGTAAAGCAGATAGTACCTCTGTTAATAAATATATGCATCCTGCCTTGTTTTAGCTGGGGTTTATTCATAGAAGACAAGAACTAATTGTCCATCTTCCTTTGTGTCTAAATGTGAGAGCCAGCCACTTGACTTTTGGCTGCCTGAGATTCAAACCTGGAGGGAGTTCAGAGTAAGGTATAAGAAAGAAAGGTGAATTCCAAGTGGGGGGAGGTACTTAAGTGGAGTAGGCAAGTCAAGGCTCTCAGTCCCGGTTTCACAGAGGCACCATGCAGACAAAGAGAGTTTCAGATATGTCCTTTTCCTGAGTGATGCCCCCTCTCCTGGCTCCACATGCTGGTCCTACTTTCTCATTGTTGTGAATGTCAGCTTAAGTGTCCAACTTCCATGTGGATATTCACATTTGAATACTTAACATGAGTCCTGTGCCTCCCACCTCTAGAATTAGGAACCTAGCATTTAGGTGGAGCGGTGTAAAGTGTCCAAATAAATAATGTTGTTTTCTGAATGCTGTCCTAATCATTAGTGTCTGCTGCATGGCATTGCAAGCAAGAATAAGAATTCTGCAGAACAGAATACAGAGGAACTAGAAAATTCTCTCTTGAGAGGAGAAATTAATGTCAATTTTTCCTTTCATCCTGGCAAGGTTTCTTATGTTGATTGGTACTTTCTAATTGCTATCAGCAGTATCAAAAGACACAAAGTTACGTAAAAGAAGTTCCAGCCTTTTCCCAGAAATCCGTAGATTTCATTCCTGCTGGGCTGTGCCATATTCACAGTTAATTGGATGACCCAATTTTAAACCTGAAGTACTGTATGAACTTAGAGACTGTATCAGTGCAATTATAAGTTGCTTGAAGAGCACATCTACGGTCTTAAGTACAAAAAAGCTGGAGGCCAGTGTTGGAAGGACATTAGCAGTTAGTGACTGAAAAGAGAGGTGACCAGTAGAATGGGAATGTATACAACTACCATATGATAAAAGCCAGATATTTCCATTTTAGTCAAATTCTACTTTGTAACAGACTGGTATGAAGGCAGTTTAAGGGACTGTGTTCATCATTCCCCTGCATTGCAATAAAGCGTCATCCTGCTTCTTTCCATGTGCCATTTAGTGTTTGAAATAGATCAATTGAGCAAGAGTTCAGGAAAATTTCTAAGTTCCCTTTACAAACTAAATCAGAGTGTGAGTTTTGAATTTCTGTTTCATTCATCATGTGCTTTTGAGACCTCCTCATGTTCTTGTTAATAATTCAGCCTTTACCTATTCTAGGTTTATTGCTCAGAGATACAGTACCTTTGGCTGAGTCCAGCATATGGCCAACAGGAGCTATGTCAGGTAAGGAATGCAACCTTTAATTTTTCACCTTATTCTCTTTTGTTGTTAATCAGCTTTGGAATAGAACTATAATGCATACAGGGTATGTGTATGTCAACAACTATTAGCTTGGGTAGCCTGTTACTTTGAAACAGCTGGAGAAATGCCAGAGATCTCAAGTGTCTTGAAGGCTGTCAAGCTTTTGCTTTTTATGTTTGTTGTTGCAGTAGCTGAGAACACAGCAAGTCCTGAAGCAAACTGGATTAGGTAAGAAAGAGTTTTTAAACATCATCTTCTATGGCACCCTGGAGAAAAAACAAATGTGTTGTTCTGACTCCCTTCCCACAAAATAGATAAGTCCTTGCCTCATTCTGCTAACACGTCATAATTATATTACAGATAGGCAGCTAGTAGCTGTGAAGTGTTGCTCTGCTTGCAGCTGTATTTCTTAACCTTTTTCTTTTTTTGTTTTTCAAGTAATGACATTAAAGCTATCAAGCTAGGCAAAATAGCTGACTCTTAATTTCATCATAACACCAAGAACATTGTGAAAGAAAGTTACTCACTGAGAACATGTAATTAAAAATAATGGTTACTGACTGTTGTTGCTCCTCAATGTGGCCTTCATACATTTTTAGCAGCATAGCTGTATTTGACTCAGGTTGCACTAGAAGTGTTAATTCCATTCACGAACATTCCTTAAGGGTAGAACTGCCCTTGTGATTGTGGGCTTGTTCAGCCACTTCTCTTTCTACTGCTGTTCAGAAACTACTTGCTAGAGAGAGACTTTTGAACTGAGTGGTGCATGGCATGATGAAATACAGATCTCTGTGACTGGTAAAATTCTTAGGTATATTTATTAGAGAACTCGTCAGCCTCATCTCTGAAAGAAAATGCAGTGCTTAGTTTCTACAGGCCTTACCTGTTAGCTTCCTTCAAAAGAGTGATTGTTATAAATCATACCTTAAAAGCTGCTGCTAGTCTTGAGTTACGAGTTTGTAGTGTTGATGGTTTTGATGATGGGCAGTGCATACAGTATTGGAAGAGGAATAAGCTTTTACAACCTTGATACTATAAGAAAGAAGGGATTGTGAAGAGTGCAGCCTGTACTGCTTTCATTATAACTGCTGTCTGAAGAATTGACTCATGGTATACTTTTTCCTGCTTGGGTTCTTTGCCAAAAAATTAAAATGGTAGCTCTCTTTCTCATCAGGATTCATGGCCCCGTCAGTATCAACCTATTGTGAAATGAAACCCAGGGATTTCATTATCAAAAATTTTAAAAAGAAAAATCGGTTCACTAAGAATATTAATGCTGTAGGTAACACAGTTTCCAACTAAGGATTTACATATCTAAGTGTTAGCTCTTTAAAAAAAAAAAAAAAGAAAAAAAAAGTTCTTGCATGGGGTTCTTATGTATGTGTATAGTAACAAGAGTAGCTCTTTAAGTCATTGTGATAATGGAGCTAATGACAAGACAGTTGGCACTGTCGCGCTAAGGTGATCTTCACTCTTGCAAGACAAAATATAGTTAGATTAGCACATTTTTGCAGAGATACGCAGTTATCCATGTATATAAAATATTTTACTCCTATTAGCCAGCAGATGCCTGTGTCCTTGACAAAGCTGTCTTTGCAAGATGGATATATCTATAGAATGCACAGTGATCTGTACTATATGCTTCGGTTTCCTCTCCAAAATGCTTTGTGACTTGCAAATATGTAAACGTTTTGGGGACTAGGTGGAGGATCTTGGAGTGTTGCAATGATACCTACTCTGGTAAGGCTGCCCTAAGGCCCAAGTGTGTCGGATTGCCGTAGTACCAAGTAAACCCTCTACTCTGTCCTTGACACAGTTCCAGCTCTACCATGGAGGCTGTACTGAACTTGTAGGTATGCAATTGCGCATTACCTTTGCTGCCTTCCCAGCCTTTCCTCTTTCTTGCATTTGGACCCAGGTGTGCAAGTCTCAAATAGAGCTTGCTAACTGCAGTCCTGCATCTCCTTGTTCCAGGTGTGCTGTTTTCTACTTACGGCTTTCGGGAGATAGAAGTTTTTTGCAGAACAATTCTTTAGGAGGACTCTGTGTCACTAATAAGCAGCATACTGTAAATGCTTTGGTAAAGGCTTTATAATATCCTTCAGTGGGGGAGGTATCCTGCAGAGGGGGAGGGTGCTCGTTTTACCATGGACTGCTTGCGTCCAGCTGCAAGGCTGACACTAAATATGTATTTGAGATTCATACGGAAATGGTGTGTTGTATGCAAAAATAGACTGAGCTCTTATTTAGATATAAGAAGGTAGAGGCATCTCTGGCTTTTTTTTTTTTGTGTGGATTATAAAGGAAAAGATAGGAATATTTAGGGAAAATTTTTTTTCTGGCATTGAAATCTGAAACAACAGAAAGTGCTGCTTAAACCTGTTTGAAAGAGTGCTGTCTCTGCTCTTTTTAATTTCCTGGGTAGGCATAGAACTAGAAGAGTGATGCTGATCCCAAGGGGGATCTTGTCTTTACGTTTGGCTACTACTTGGAAAAAGAAAAATCCCATCCATTGTTTCATAAATATTTCCCTGCGCAAGCAGAATTTTACTAAACTCTGCCAGGTGGAGAGTTTCCCGATTCAGTGTTCTCTGCTACTTCTATCCTCAGCTTAGGCATTGAGCAAATGCCAGGGAAAGAGAGAAATGGTTTATGATAGTTCAGCTATAAGAATAATTTGTTCTAGTATTCTTCGGTGACCAGTACTGTTGCCAGTTCTCGTCCCTTCCATGGTCTCCCTACTTCTACTCTTCTCTGTTATCCAGCCTAGCATAAACTGAAGGGTAGAAGGGAACCGTAGTTAATTTGGGCCTGAAAGAGAGGCAGGGCTAGAGGTTTCAGAAACACTTCTTTCTTCAGGATCTCTCCTTTTTTTTTTTCTCCCTGAGTAAATGTATCCAAAATTATCTAATTGGCAGTAAATTTTAACACAAAGTAAGAATTCCCATAAACAGAGAGAAAATGGAAATGGAGAAATAGCTTAGTGTGGTGCAATGATTTCCAGAGAAAGGGTTGCCCTGTAGAATAGAATAGAATAGAATCATTAAGGTTGGAAAAGACCTCTAAGATCAACAAGCCTGTTCCAATGTTTAACCACTCTTTCAGTAAAGAAATTTTTCCTAATGTCCAATCTAAACCTCCCCTGGCGCAACTTGAGGCCATTTCCTCTCGTCCTATCGCTAGTTGCTTG
>JAYKAV010000472.1:0-10636 GCA_035582835.1 Phoebastria nigripes | reverse complement strand
GCCTTCAAGACTTCCTTCTTGAAGAACGTCCAGCCTTCCTGGACCCCTTTGCCCTTCAGGACTGTCTCCCAAGGGACTCTCTCGACCAGTGCCCTGAACAGGCCAAAGTCCACCCTCCAGAAGTCCAGTCTGCCCTCCGGAAGTCCAAAGGTTAAGTAGGGTTAAGAAGGCCTGAGGGTCAGTCCACTGAACACACCAAGACTCTGGCTGGTAGAAAGTGGTTTGCTTTCAAATGCTCAGCAGCTTACCCCAGATTTTGCAGGATCTGTCATCTTATCGAGGCATTTGTTTTAAAAACCATTTTTTAACAGTTGTTCTCCAGTATAGTCGCCCTTTGATTTAGAAAAAGGAGATATTATTGGAAAGTTCCCGGTGCCAGTTATTGCATACTTTTTAATACATTAACTTTGAGATTAGCCAGCAAAACCTGGAGGTATAGGGAGAGCAGAAGCTATTCTTCTTCAGGTTCCTGATCTCTAAATAAGTCAGCTAGGCAGTCTAGATTCCACCTATGTAACCAGTATCCAGTTACTTCACCTCTGCTGTGGGACAATCCTGTCATGTTTGTAGCATGTCCAAACAACCTGGCACTGAGCTATTTGTTACATGGTTGCATTTGCTCTAAAGAATTGGTATAAAACCTGTTCTGAAAGGAAAAGAAAAAAAAATATTAAAAGCCCCATTTCTGATATTGAAAGTATGTAATACTGCTGTTGCTAGAAGTTTTCCTGGATGTGTGGGGAATAAACTCAGACTGAGTGCATTAAGCAGGAGGAGTAGTAAAAAGTATAGAGTGGGATGGCAGTTTTCATGTCTCCTTGTATGTTTTTCATACTATATTTTAAACTTACTGGAGGGCTGAATGATAGATGTGATTAATTCCATCTCAGTTGTAAGAAGAGGGCATGTTTGGTGCACATCTTGTTGTCTTCACTTATTCTCTCATCGTTTCTGTCAATAGTTATATGGATGATCTTTATATTTTGTGTGTAGCCTGTGAAGTGGTTATAAAGAACTGTCAGACTACCTTTTCTAATACATTTTCTTCGGAGGAAACAAACCTAACATAAATGTCACCTGCAATATGAGCAACTGTAGCAGATGGAGCATTGAATTAATGGCTCTGAGAGGCAAGCCAGGAAAGATTATGAAATTAGATAAATATGGTAGATGTGGTACCTGATTCAAAAAATTTTCTGTGATTAAAAATGAGTTCAAGAAAGAAGAGTATATCTTCAAAAAGTTACAGAGTATTTAAAAATCACCTATCTTTTGTACTTTTGGAAAAGTGTTAAAAAATCATTTGCAATTACGTTTATAGGGAAAATCCCCCATTAATTTAATTAAAAGGATATTTTTCAGCTGCAGGTCTTACATTCTTTTGTAACAAATATTTTGTATATGCTGAAAGGTAGGGAATTTGCTTATAAAAGGCATCTGATATGATGCGTCATGTTTTGTGGCAAGATCACTGTCTCAATGAAAAACGATTATAAAACTAAACTGATTCCTGTATTGAAAATCATATATATTGTCATCAAATGTAGAGGAAGGATGGGTGTTAGTCAAAGAAAGTGACTTGTTTAGCAACTGATAATAAATAGGAAAGTGATGTTCATGCAGCTCCCTTGCTGGTGTTCCTTTCATAGGTCCAGGGAACGGAAGCAATTTATATGCTGGCAGAAGGTTTGGAGGGTCTGCAGAAGTCAGCTAGCAATAAACTGAAGGAGTATGTCAGTGACTCATGTAAGTAGGGTAAGTAAGTTGCTTCTCACTAGTGGTAGTTTGGCCTCTTTCCAGTTTCAAGAGTGAAGGACTATCACGACTGACTGTAATAACTTATATGTTGTAATACACAGAAACTAGCTGGTTTGATAGCTGCACAAAAGGTGGTGGCATGGTGATTTGTGATGGCATAAGGTTGCTCAGCTGAGAGCTTCACAGAGTTCAGCAGCACTGCTGAGAAAATGTTCTTGGTTTCACACTCCCTCATAGCAGCAAACTGGCTGCTGTGAAATGAACGCCTTCTTTTGACCAATCTGTGAAAAGGCATTTGGAACAGAAAATTTATCCGCTATCTGAGCTGGAAGGCGAGTGCTCTTTGTGACAGGCTGAAAGACTGGGGATGCAACATGTACAAGGAACAGCTAAGAATGCAATTTAGAGTACTTGTTAAGTCAGATAATGTCTTTTCAGCTGTAAACAGTTGTGGTCAAGAGTCCACACACCGCTCGCCCCTTCATGAATTAGGGTGATCTTTCCACATGTAAAAGTCTGTGTGTCCAGGGGCACATCTTTTGCAAACTGATTAGCTGCACGAGAATCAAAATGGGAAAAACAGCATTTTAGCCTTCAGGGCTACACTGTGGACAAGGAGGCTGCAATGCTGCCACTTCCTCAAGGTATGGTTCTTGGTACAGTTATCTTAAGGTTTCCTCATATTTGCCTCCACATGCTGCAGTCATTCCTTCTGATTCCTGGCAAGGTGTTCCTGAAGTGGGAAGTCATGGGGTGGCTGTCGCTGCCAAATACTAGTAGGTTCCAGTTTTCAGAGAGTACTCTGGAGATAGTTAATCTGAGTTTCTCTTTTGATTGGCAGTATCAACTCACTCTGACATCTGATTAACCTGTACTTACTGCTGATAACACATGCATGCACAAACTCAGGTATTGCAGCAGAGTTTCTGTTCAACTCTTACTTGCATTTTACCGTGAGTTGACTGAAAGAGAAAAAAGGGAATATTAACCACTTGGGAAGGAAGGACTGCAAAGAGCTCCTCAGGGAGCAACGACAGAAGCTCTGATAACAAGCACGAGGCAGGAAACTGGTAGTATAATCTTAAACCAAAGTGAAACTGGAAACTGCCTGGGACCGAGAGCCAGCAATCAGCACTGCACAGTAAAGCAACACGAGGGCCGCAAATGAGGTGTTTGAAAGTCAGGAAGCTGGCAGTACAGTGGGACCTGCTGAAGCAGCTGGAGAAGGACCCAGCAATCAGCACCAGTGTGCTGTGAGGGCTCAATAAATGTTTTTTTTACTTGGTGGGGCTCTGAAGGAGGTGTTTGCCTTAATTACTGTAGTCCCTCAGAGCACAGAGGGAAAGAATTCACTGCACACAAGTGTATTTCTAGATCTGTAAAAAGTCATGCTATACTTTTCTTCTGAAACAGATTTATTGCTGTGTCGTCGTTGTCCCCCCACCCGCCCTGCAGTAGCAAGCTCTTACAGTAACATACCATTCCTGGGGCTTTCACCTTTCTCTTTCTTTTCGTCATCCAGTTGGTTACTGTCTCCATGCTCGTGATCTTTCATAAGAGGGACCATGTTCATTGGTGTATTGTCGTGTCCCCCCCCTATTACCCACATGCTCGTTGTACTTTTGAAGTGGATTGGAGAGCAAGTTTTGTCTTTTCCTCTGAGAACTCAGCTTTTTTGGCATGCTTTCCTGTCTGTTCTGAATGCAGACAGTTACAGATACATACTCTGCTTGTCCTAAACCACATAATTAAATAAGGCTCAGAAAATTAATGGAAAAACTACATACAGTTATGCTTCTGTCTGTATAGCAGTAAAAAGTGCATGGAGTGCTGCCACAAATTTACACCAATATCTTCGTAAAAAGAAGTTGTAAGAATTGCTGCTGCTGGGACTATTTCTTGTAAAGAATGTCATGAACATTGTACTACAACTATGAGAAATTTATTATAGTCCATTTTTAATAGTTGTAAGGTGACCTACAGTGTAGCTTTCTGTCTTTAGTGAATCTGACTTTTCTGAGTCTTAACAATGGTACATCTGGAGAGATGCAGAAAACATAGTAGCAGTGTGAAGTTTTAATGATGAAAACTTCTGTAAACTTTCAGTGGTGCAAATATATAAACCTTATTTGTCTACCTGAAATATGGAGTCATCTTTCTAAGTAAATTTTAAATATCTCCTGTACTGTGTTGTGCAGAAAAGGGAAATTATTAGGAGTGTTTCAGGAGGCATCTTACTCTAACATTCAAAATTAAATGAAGGAAAGATCTTTGCCAGTTCTTTACTGAACAAAAGTGAAAAGGCTATATTCCTCCTTATTAAAGTCTTGATGACAAATGGGTATGAATATTTCATCAGCCAGAAGAATACTTTGTTACTGTTCAAACTTAGTCTTATGCTTTCATGAACTCCAGAGACTTACGAATCAGAACAATTTTATAATCTGTGGCAAAGGCTAATTTTGTTAAGTAATATATACTAAATTGCCAGAATTTTGCAAGAACTGTTTATTCAATAGAAGGAAGAAAATAATTAAATTTGAAAATAGGTTTTGGAGATGAGGATTTTTTTAAAGCAGGTCCTGAAATAGGGTTCTGCTTTACAGTGTGGGATTTTGTGTAATTAAATATTGGTTGTCTTAATAATTACTCAGTTAATTAAGAACAGTATGTCCTTATAGCCTCAAATGCTTGCTTACTCTCTGTGAAGGAAGAAAAGAAAAAGAAAAAAGAAAAGACAAAAAAGAGTTTGTTTACTTTAAAATATTTGCCTTACAAGTTCCACACCACACTCCTTTTGATTTCAATGAACATTTTGTATGTAAACAGTATCTAGCATAAGATACGGACGTTAAAGTTTAGTCTAAGAGTCTATGAACCCTAACAGTTATCAGCAGGCAATACTGTAGCATGCGTATCTTCATCTGTCTTCCTTTAAGCAGGTGAAAATAGTGTCCATGAGAAAAATGTATCTGGCTCATCTGTTAATAGGGCTGTTGGATCTCACTGGTTTTGCCTCTTGATACGCACTCAAGAATCTGTAGATCTGTAGGTCTTGCTACTCTTTGGTTTGAAAAACTTGCAAGTTTTTGCATGTTCTCAGGGAGGCTAGCCTGAAAAAAGGCTTGGGTAAAGTGCCAGTAGGCACACTGCAGCGAGGGCTGGGCTGCCCTGCGAGGGCAGGTGAGCCGGGAGCCACAGGTGCCAGCGAGGCAGCAGGGGCAGTGGCCTCACTGAGCATGGGGCATCCTGGCAGGACCCAAGCCAGGCGAGGGGAACAGGCCCAGGGATGGCAGCCAGGGTCAGCCGACAGTCCAATGACTGCCAGGCGAGTCTGTAGCAACAAGGCAGACCCAAGGTCTGGCCAGGAGATCAAGTCCACAGGTTAGGGTTTGGGTCTGGATGAATGGGGTACATGCTCAGGCAGAGGCATGGCTGTAGGATAGCTTGGGCAGGGACCAAGGGTGATGGCCTCAGGTTAAATGCAGCTTCCAAGAGAAGCAGATGCCCTGACATTGCAAACGTTTGCAAAATTATGTAATCCATTGTGCTGCCTATGTCTCTTTGCATATGCTGGGCATTATTCTGTTCTGGTTGTTGCGGTTGATAAGCAGTTTTTACATGCTGATCTTGCTTGAGTTAGAGCTCACATGCCTGTCTGCTGCAGGTCTGTTTTCTCCTAATATTTTGGATTCCTGAACACTTTTGTTATGTCAGAGTACAGCCCACTCAAGATAAGAGTCATTCTGGCATGGATGACTTCAGTTGCTGACACAATCTAATTGCCTTCTCAAGGATTAATTCTGGATTTTGCGGTAGTTTCCTTTTGAGTGATCGTGATAAGATCTTTTATCAGGGACTTATTTAACGCATAAACTTGCATGATTGTCTCTTCATGTTTTGACAGCCACATTTTTTAAGTGTTTTCTTTGTACACATAGCAAAAACCAAACCTCTAATGGATTTCCTTTTTACATGGAGTACCATATTCCTTCTGGTTTTGTGACATTGCACTGTACTTCCTTTTTACATCTGAATTAGCAAATACATCAACTGCTTCAGAATCTGACTCATCTGAAAGTTTTTCTTCCTTTTTCACTGGCATCCAGTAGTTGAAGGTACAGAATGAACTGTGGTTTACAGCTCCTCTTTTTGCCTCCTCCTTTTTTGTTCCTGGAGCCCAGGAGGCCAGTGAATCACTTCTGAAATCACTATAGGTCTGAGGTCMTTGAAAGAGAGAGTTATTGTTCAGAGAACAAGTCCAGCAGAACATGGTTTTCTCTTAACCTGTCCCTGTCAGAGGGGTATTTTTTTCTTCCCTTGAAGCTAAGATATATGAATTTGCAGTTTCAAGATCACCATTCTTTGTACTTTATGGCCTTTTTCTCGCTGACCTTCAGTAGTAGGTGAGCTACTATCATCAGTAGTGATGAGAGGAAAGCAGCGTTCATAGTCTGTAACGTTATTTCCAAATGTTTGCAGTAGTACCTCTGCTTCCAGACTCATGAGAGCAGTGTTTCCCTTGTGTTCTGGACTGGACTAGACAAGGGATCTGTAGTGTTACTTTGGAAATGCTTTGTTACAGCATCCGTCAAAAACAGGATTACATGCTAAACCAGTATCTAACTCCAGCAACATTCATTATTATCACATGCAGGCTCTATTAAAAGACTCAGTTAAATGAGATACATGCCTTGATCCCATTTATGTGTCTGCTTAAAGTATGGTTGTTAATTTACAACATAACAAATACATAAAAATCTAAATGATGACATATAGAGAGGCTTTGTCTCTGAGGTTTGACCATTTTCCAGCTAATGTTATGCTTCACAATGGACTAACAGATTGTGAAAAGTTGAGCCAAATTTGAATAATCACTAAAGTGTGTTACGGGACAGGTGAGACTCTTCACATCAGCCCTAAAGCCATCAGCCTCTCCAGAAGGTGGCAAGCAATAGTTTGATGGAGGCACAGATTACTCCCTTCTTGGATAAATGACTAGTCGTTTGTGTTTTAGGGGAGCGGACAAAGGCAAATTGCCCCAGAGATGGGGATGGATTATAAAGCAAAAATGGTTTCCAAAGTAGGGTTCCTTCTGTGAGGGGCATATGAACTGAAAAAGAGCTGTGAGTTTATTAGATAAGAAGACCCTTCAAGGCTGATCTGAGTCTAGATGGATGTAGACTTGTTTCTTTTAATTTCCGTTCTCTTGTGACTTTATAAACCTTGGTAAACTGCATTGTCTATTGTGGATGTAGTAAATAAATCCCTTTATTAGCCGTTTACGTTGACCTGGTTTGAGTGAGGGATGTTATCAATACAGCCATCTAACTTCAATGAATTTGTGCCCATAGGCTCTTGCAATATATAGATGGTACTCAACTACTCTCAGGCAGCCAGCAGCCCAAAACATTTCTTAGAGGCTGTAAAGGATAGTGGAGTTGCATAGCCCAATGCACAAGCCAATGACTCGGAGCCTAAGAAGAAGAGATATTTCCATTGCTGAAGAGAAATTCTCACTGGAATGCTAGTGAGAAGCCCAAGGATTGCAAAGGAGTATCAGGGTAGAGGACGTTATCACAAATTTTACAAATTGGGAAATTAGAGATAGAGAAAAGTGAGATAATATTTCTAGGGTAAAATTCTTCTGTCCTGATACCTTAGCCCATTCCTATACCATGCTTTCAAGGTCAGGTTTCTTCCAGCTCCTGTTAGTTGCTTCCCATATGGTGGTTGCCTTCACTAATGTAAAGGTTGAGTAGACTGTTAGGTCAGCATGCCTCTGAGATAACGTCCCATTTTTAGAATTAGTTCAGTTTTCATTAGTGAATTAACTGGACATATAAATATTTATTACTATCTCAGATGTCTGATTACAACAGGAAATAAATAATTCATTATAGAAAACTACCTTTGTACAATTGATACCACAGGGATATAAATCAGATATGGCAATTTCCAAAAAAGCAGCACAATATATTGTTTTTGCTGGAACGCCCTCAAGTGAGTATCTTTTTGGTGCAACCATTGCTGTTCTAAGCTGGGTAACGAACCTTCCATTGTGTGAATAGTAGTGATGTGAGAAAATCTATTTACAGAAATGTGCATATAATACAAGTATATTGACAGTTGGGACAATTTAGGGAATCTATATACAATATATGGTTTCTGTTTGATATTGGGAAGTTCCTGTGTGTAAGTCTTATCAGACTACAAGCATCATTTTGAATGGGGGTGTATTTGCTTTGTCTGTTGTACTTCTGCTTCTGTAGATTGGTTGAAATAAACTTTGCACCTGCCAAAAGCTGACAAAGAGGAAAAATAAAATTTTGATGAGTGAATGGCATTAGATAAAGGATTGAATACTCCATGTGACAAGCCAGTTATCAAGCTTTAAACTTAAACTGGGAGGCTAGACCTCAGCGGGAAGTTTTGGTCACATAGTGTGTTTGAAGAGGAACCACCTAACAAGGAAGGCCGGAAGATTAAAGGAAGGATTCTTATCAGCCATTTTAAAGGAAAATCAGCCTCTCTTTCCACAAAAAGGGTGCTTGGCAAAGATCAGGAGGAATGACTTAGAAAAGAAGAGCAACTGTGTTTCAGAGTAAATGGCACAAGCTTGAAAGAAGAGATTGAGGACTCCTGGTTATAGTGAGTTAGAAGCTGAAAAAGTTTGAGATGTCAGGAAGCTGAGGCAGTGAAGCCTTAAAACAAGATATTTATTGTTTTGACTGTTTATTTATGTTCCTTGTAATAGCTAAAGTAAAGGGGTTTTCAGCAACCCTGTTAAGTCTGTGCATATATCTATTTCACCTCACACATATCTTTAAAAATACCCTTGTTGTGGAGCTCTGAGAGAGGGTTGCAAGGCACTGGAGAACGAGCTGCCAGCATACCTCTGTGGCTAGCTGAGCTGGTCCACAAAGTCACATGTCCAACAAGAGAAGCCAAAATGCACGTGCTCTGAGCCTCAGGGGACACTTATAAACAGAGCAATCCGCAGGGTTGCCTCTGCACTGTTACCTGGGGACAGCTGATGAGACTTCTGTGAGGCTATTGCAACAGAATATTGCTGTAATGTTCAGAGAGATGTAGCTGGGGATGCCTATGTAGGAGACACCTTTCAATACAAGGTATTACTATTGAAAGGTACTAGTTCGTCCAATTCGTAAATGGAGAACCTGAACTATGTATAAAATGATTTCTGCGGTACAGGAAGTGAGTTACAGTCAAGAGTATCTCCTGAGTTCTCCTAACTCCTAGGATTGTATTTGAAATGTAAACTCTCTTTATAATGCTATCTAGTAAAAGGAGCATCCTAAAATAAGACAGTAAAATCCTTACACCACATCACTGATACCATATAAAGATATCTTTCTTGAATGGATGATGTCAGTTGCTGTTTTGGTCATCATGCTTTTATTCTGCTTCAAGCTTTGCTCTTTTAGTAGGTACTGTCTGCTTAAACAGAGAGGTAGGAACTGCATTTTTTTGCAGAGGGTATCCTCACTGAGGTAGAATGACCCATTGTGCTATATGACCTGATAGAATATAATGTCTGTAGGTTAAAGCATTGTTAAAAATTTGATGCAAACGTAGTGCTGTAGATCCTGCTTCATATTGTGTATACAATCTAATTTACTTACTTTTATGGTGAAAGCATCAGTGCTGCTTGTGGTGACATACAAGTATATTACCTGTTCTCTCTCTTTTTTTGGTTTGTTGAATGGTATCACAAAATGTTTTCTTTAAAGTTCTGAAAGCCCACGGTATTGAACACAGAGCTGTTCCATAAACTGAACAGTATGTAAAAGAAAACTGAATAGCTGCTAATGAACTGCTAAAGGCTGGTTATTCCAGGTCATAGTTACTGTAGCCAGCGCATGGTACAGCATCCTTACTTGTAATGTTTTCTCTTTGTAAATTAAGTTCAGGCATTCTCTTAACTTTCTTCAGGAGCATCCGCAGCAGCCCAAGAGTTAATCTGGGAGAAGAGGCCAGTTTGTTACTTTATTCTGTGTTTAAATTCTATTCTGAAAGTTCATGGACAATTTTGTTGTTGTTGTTATTAAATTGTTCTCTCTTCAAGATTACAGGTCTTGGTGTTAATCTCCCTCAAATCCCCTGAATCAGTAGGAATTGAAATTGATCAGTGCTTCTCAGTGTGAAACACCTGGCAGGAGCAAGCTCTGACAATTTTTGCTTGTGTCCATATTGGCATCTGTTGTTTCTGCCGGGGTGCTTGTACCTTTTCCCTCAATGGGATAGCTGAGTACTTTGGTAATGTGTTTTTGTATTAGCGGACATTAGGCCTATATGTGAATTGTGTAGACTTTCAGGCATCTTCCCTTGTGTGATAAAGACAAATCAGATCTTTCTTATTGATGACCATATATCAGAATGTATAGTAAAGTGCACCAAGGTCTAAATTGCTCTTCAAAGTTACAAGGCCAGACTTTTTACCGGATTAATATCTGAGAGAATCAGAGTACTGCAGCAATGTTGTTTGCTATGCAAGTCAGAATGTACAAATAGCTAAGTCATGAAGATAAGAAAAGGTCCATCAGTTATTATATTATACTGTGGAAAGCTATTTTCACTTTTTTTTTCTGAAACTAGCTTCCCATCAGAATTTGCTAACACGTTAATCTTTCTGCTTGCTTTAAATATTAACAAATGGTAAGGTCTTTTTTGGGTTCAGATCAGCAAAAAACAAAGTTGTTTTTGTTCCTCTCTGTAGATTAAGGCATTATTAAATAACATATACAGGTGTAACAGCTCCAAGCAGCTTCTATGTGTATCACTGTTGTGTTTTAACCCGGCAGGCAGTCAAACACCACACAGCCGCTCGCTCACTCCCCCCTCCCCTCAGTGGGAT
>JAYKAV010000471.1:57044-90700 GCA_035582835.1 Phoebastria nigripes | reverse complement strand
GTGGTCCAGGAAGTAGCGATCGCTGTTTGGGTATCGCTCAGCGGGTGGTGAGCAATTGCATTGTGCATCACTCATTTTGTATATTCTATCACTATTATTATTATTATAATTATTTTCCCTCCCTTTTCTGTTTTATTAAACTGTCTTTATCTCAATCCACGAATTTTACTTTTTTTTTCCCGATTCTCTCCCCCATCCCACTGAGGGGAGGGGGGGAGTGAGCGAGTGGCTGTGTGGTGTTTGACTGCCTGCCGGGTTAAACCACAACAATACATCATGCTCCTGTTCATAAAGCCCAGGATGCTGTTGGCCTTCTTTGCTGCTAGGGCACACTGCCAGCTCATGTGCATCTTGCTCTCCATCAGGACGCCCAGGTCCTTTCCAGAGAGCTGCTCCCCATGCTGTCAGTGCCCAACTGTCTGATTGCCAGGGGTTCTTCCTTCCCAGCTGCAGGACTCAGCATTTGTCCTTGTTGAATTTCACAAGGTTCCTTTCAGCACATTTCGCCAGCCTGTCTAGGTCTCTCTGAATGGCAGCCCTGTTGCTGAGCCTATCACCTGTCCTCCAATTTGTTGTCCTTTGCAGACCTGATGAGAGCGCATTCTGTCACTTCCTCGAGGTCGCTGATCATGAGAACTGCTAGCTGTCAAGTTCATATTTACTATCATCAGTGAACTGAGTAATTTAGTATCACTAATAAACTTTATCAGCTGCATATGTATCACTTTTCCAAATCACAGATGAATGTTCTGAACTACACAGACTGCTGTGGGATTCCAACAACAATCCAATGTAGTTTGCTAGATGCTCTTTTACATCATATCTTCCATCTTCTACCTTGGTCTGGTTTTCTTTTTACATGCCCTGCTGAAAGGGACTTTACCTACTGAAGCACCTGCATTACTGGTTCAGCCCATTTCTCCAGCCTGTCTTGGTCTCTCTGAATAGCAGCCCCGTCACTGAGTCTACCCACCAGTCCTCCAATTTATTGTCATCTGCAGACCTGATAACAGCGTGGAGGAATGGGCCAAAATTTCCCAGCATTCTGTACTTTTTGCAAGGATACAGTGTTTTTATACTGCTCTCACAAACGAGGTATCATCCCGAACTTCTTGCATAAACAACAGCCTTCTCCCATATGCACATCATGCAGCATCACATTCTGGTTATGCTAATATAATAGCTAAATTGCAAGATTTGGTATTTAAAATGAGCTATGAGATCTGTATTTCCAACAAAGAAAAAGGCATATATTGTTAGAGAGGTTTATGAGAGGATGGCACTCATCCTGTGTGAATGCCTGCAAGCATGTCCCATTGACTCCCGATCCCATGTCCCAAGCCCTAACTCAGTCTCAAGCCCTCCACCAAACTCAAGTCCCTGAAGCATCCAGTTCCTTCCCCAAATGAAGGCCACTCAACCCAATCACCATCCTTCTCAGATCCAGAGTTTTAGCTTTCTCCTCCTCCTGCATGAAAAGCTTGAACCTCCCTACCCACCTGCCTCAGATATTTCAGCTCTACAGACTTACTGTCTCAGAAGTCAAGGTCTCGTTTTTTTCTAGAGAGGGCCCTCAAATTCCAAACTCCTCTTGCCCCAGGATGCACACCAGAACCTCCAGCTTTTCTACGCTAAAACTTCTACCACCACCTTTCAAGGCCTTTCTCACTGCAAAGTCCAATCATCTTCCCAAACCTCCCTCGCTATCCTACTCCTACCTTCCTCTCACTTCCTCTCTGCTCTCTTTGAATATTTCTCTGCTCTTGTCCTTCTGATTTCACCTGTCGGCTCTCACTGGCTGCCAGCACCTTATATCCATGTGTGACTAAACCTACATGATGGCCTAAACATCTCTCCATTCCTTTTCCATCCCCAAAATCCAAGTCCTACTTTCTGCTAGCAGTTGGTCTTTAGAAAACCTGGACGTAAAATGTACTTAAGCTGGACATAATCCTTATCTGAAACCATTTTTACATTCACTATGATGTCTGTCTTACTAGCTATAGGACTTTTGCAGGGCTTTTTGTTTAAATGTTGAAATCAGCAACAGTCCCAGAGAGGTAAATTGTGTGTAACCAGTTAGTTGCACTTGTATAAAATGTGATTTATTGAACTCACTGTGCATACGATACAGAGTCCTTCTGTACATGAACAAATCAGCAGCATGCAGGCAATTTAGTGGGGAATACACAGTAACTGCTTTTCAAGATGTCAAAGAATGTTGTCTGCAAAGGGTCTAGAAAAGCAACTGATTACTGTGAAAATCTGAAAAAGCCATGTCCTGAAGCCTTTCATATGGGACACAAGATTTGATTGCATAAGGGGCACTCCTTTTTATAAGGCAGAGTGTTTAGGAACCACTGTTCTCCACTGTTACAACTAGCTTTTTGTTTTGTGACTTTCATAAGGCATTTGACATAAGAAGAAGAACATCATGCTACAGACAAAACTATGCAGAAATCCCAAAACATGGTAGTGCCACTAACTGACATACATTTCACCTATCGAAGCAAAAAACTTATAAAACCTGCAGTCCTACAGAATCAACCACCAGACAAATAATGCTGCTTGCTGATCAGTATCAGCATTAACTATTGGCACTTATATCTAAGAATCATCTTGACTCTCTTAAAACTTTATAAATCCTACATGGATCTGGGAAGAGAATATACACAAATGAAACAGAAATTACTTAGCAATTAAAAGAAGAAAAAACCCTGCAAAATAATTCATAGAAGTTCTTGTACCAGTTACAGTTCTTACAAACATTTATTTCATACTGCTCTAACTTTTCATATTATTTTCAAGATTATAAATATGATCATCTGTTCCTTTTTTTTGTAGCTATTCTCTGACTTTTTCTACAGATAATAAGCCCAGGATTCAAGGTTATATATTACACATCAATACATAAAAGCTGTACTTGAATTCAGCATTTCTTTGGACCACTTATTGGTAATCACTGCAGTTAACACCTCTTAGGCCTTCAGGACGGAGAGGAGGCAACTTCTCATTTTAAGTTTTTTTCCTCTGTGAAATACCGTAAATTTCATTCAATGAAAATTACAAATATTTACACTTGACAAAGAGATCTGACAGTTTTACTTCTGGATAGGAAATGAAGATGAGATTTTTTTCCATTCAAATACAGCTCATTGGATTTCAGTGAGGATTATTTATAATTTAAGTTTTTTGCATGTTCCTACCATTAGTTTGAATTCTAAGACATAAATACAGTGCCTCTGCCATAAATTAACAATGACATTCTGAATATTAAGTAAATAACCAAATAAAAATGTGTGATGGCAGTTACCTCTTGCTATTTTATAGACTAATAATTCAGCTTCTGCCGATTAAAACACAAACCATAAAGCTAGCTAGTATATCTTATCAAAGAATCAGGTTATTAGAAAAGAAAACCAGAGAAAGCTTTAAAAATGAGTGACAAAATCCATAAAGCCACATTAAATGCATGCATACACATTTCATATTGACTATTTTGCATAACAAACATTTTCACTGATTTATTAAATATGAAATCTATTTACAAATTTTATGAGAAATATTCAATGAGTACTGTGCCCAGTCCCTCTCATAAATTCAAAGCAAAACTAGAACAACTCGTGTTTTCTATCTTCAGCTGCTTATTTCCCTGGAAGTAAATGAATCAAGAAGCAAGAGGACTGTGGGAGGGCAGAATGAGCTTAGAAAACATACTCTGTCCAAACATCTCTCATTATTCTATAATTATCAATACTCACAGATACAAGCTAATTGGCCAGTTTAAGTGCTGGGATGCATACTAAACCAGGAGTAATTAATCTCACATTTCACAATGTAAAAGTCATTTGACAGTGGAAGTCATGAAGGAATTTTGATAGTCAGTCTGCAGGCAGATTTTTTTTAAGTAACCAAGTGAATTATTTGTTTGCTTTTTCTTTCTTCCCCTAAACCGTAACACACCAAGTACCAAACAGGCAGGACATCATATAACAGCTTTTTGAAATGATTTATAGCAAAACCTACTTTCCTACTTTAAAACCACTTTATTTCAAAATTCAATTAAGGGTGATGAAATAAAAATAATATACAGATGAAATAAAAATAATATACAGTAATTGAAATGCATGTCCTTGTTTTTCAGGCTGCAAACTAGCTCTGTGAATAAATGAAACATTGGCTTCTTTAACTGCCCTCCCCTTCACCATACCTGTTCTGACTGCAATCCATATAGTCTTTATGACTGATACTAAGAAATGAAGCTGCATGGTCTCCCTGTGAGATCATGTCATGGATCTAAATGCACAGTCTGCATACATTCTAGACCATAAAATGTCTTCCTTTAATTTTAAAGGTAAGTTTTCCACATGTATACTGATGACATACATATTACAGTTAGCGTAATTTTCATACATTTGCCTTTAAGATGGGGATTTGTAATCACTTTTGTTCACATTTGCATGTAGATAAACTGTATCTTAACAGTGAATTTAACTTGTGGACAACTTCCCTCCTTGCCATGACAGTGCAGACAACGTAAACCAGGGAATCTCAAACAGCAACCTGAAGTATTTAACTTTCATGGTATGTGCATCAATAATCTATATGAAAAATTAATTTTAAAAAGTATTCAGAATATTCTGACTTTATGAATTTTCTTATAAATTTTTATCTACTTTCCATTTCTCTTCCACTGTCTCTTCACTAAATCTCTTACTCATCATGGTCTCGAACTCTATTCATCATCAACATCCTCTTCTGTTGTTCCTACTTTTTATCACTGAACATTTCTAAAAATCATGTTGCAAGTTTACATTTTCTTTACATTTGTCATCTCCCCAGCTGATCAAATACCATATTTCAGCTGTCAGCAACTCTTGCTAAATTATCATCATAATAGCCTTCATCCTTTTGTATCATATTGCTGTAATGGCATCACCTCCCTCTAGTTTCATTCTTCCCTACAACTCCTCCCTAACTACTTAGATCCCTTCAGGCTCCATTTATTCAGACTGCTACTGTACAAAATATGTAGAGGCAAAAACTATTGATATTTATAGGTAGGCTTAGTATAATAGCTCAAGATGACTGAATAAGTATAAAATAGCATTAAAAAGGATCTCATACCGATGCTTGTCTCTAGTGTGAATGCTACTTGGCATACTGCTCAATTCTCTTTAGATGCTTATTTCCTGACTTGCATGATTGCTATATTTTGTCAAAAAAACCCCATTAATTTAATACTAAAGATCATTTAACAAAAAACGTTGCAGAGTTTTGTTGTACACTGCTGTCCACAAGCCTTTCAGTGCTCAAGGCTTTAATGTTGTAAGCCAATTTTAGTGGAACACTGTAAGATAATGGTAATGCAAATACTTTATTAAAAATAAATTCATGAATTGGCGCTACTCATCTTAAGACAGGGTCAGTCTGGCAGCAAAGGTCAGAGGGAATACACAAGATAGGCATGCCAGGGCCTCACCACACCCCCCTGTAAGACAAGGCTGTGTATATCTACACAAAGCATTTAGTTTATTTGCAAATCTAGCTGTCTGGCAACATGGCTGCCTTAATTCCTCCAGAGAAACTGGTGAATGACCTATCTTGGAGCCATGCCATTGTCTTCAAACAAATTCATATTCAGCTTTAGCTAATGCCAACTCCAAAAATTCCTACTTCCCATCTGAGCAAACAAAAGAAATACTAATTCCTCCAGAGAATGAAAAATACAAAGCACAAGACCATATCTTGAGAAAGCTGGCAGTTTTTCTGAACTGGAAGCTTTCTGATGCTGACAGTACTTAACCAGTTTTTAGGAAGCTGACCAACGTTTTACGGAAAGAGCTGTGTGAAAAGTCTTCATATATGTTCAACAGAAAATTAAAAATAAATTTTCACAAAGAAAAGTTACTTAAAAGGTTATCAAGAAAGAAGCTATTTAAAATTAAAAAAATATGTTTATGAACTGTTAAAAAATCCTTCCTTTAATCCTCCATTAAATGTGTAATGGTGATTATCGCTGACTTTTTCTGATGCCATTTCAAACATCCACCTTCTTCTACTCAGCTAAGATATTCATCAAAAGTATCCTGACTTTACTCTGCTGTTTGCTCATCTCTTGTTTCTTTGAGAAGGTAGGCTTAATCCAGCTCTGATCTAATAAAAATATGATCACCTTTTCTGGCTTATTATTCTCACATGTCACCTTGAGTGCTTTCATGCTTCCTCTTTTGTTCTTCATCAAATTCAAATTTCAGCTTTTGTTTTCACTTTTAGGGGTCTCCAAAACTCTGCCTTGCCCAAAAAATGTCGCCTCACTTTTTATAATTATGCTATGCAAGTACCATATTCCTCCAGAAATCTTAGCAGTTTTCTACCCAGTAAGTGCTCTAAGATCAAAATGAACTCGTGTTCATGTCCAAATTTTGGAATGGCGTGGATCTATCTGTGTCACTGGTACAGATGTATGAAACAGAAATCATGGGCATATTAGGTAGCAGAAGCAATGTACGTATTAGTCCTACTTTCTTGTCTATTAACTCATTGATAGTGATGAAGCCAACTGATAGCTCTACAATCTATTCTCAGCCAAAAATTCTTTGTTATTCTTATAGTAAATGGCATTTCTATGAGGCATCAAATCAAAGGACTGAACACCAGGCAAACTGAACTTTCAAGGTAAGATGTCTTTACACCAGCAGAGTTGAGACTCTTCAGGGCCTACTTCAGTACAAACTGCTCTCCTATGCAGTGCATTTCAGTGCTAAGTGGATCAAGGAAGTGTGCTGGGGAAGCACGTCTGACATAACCTTTACTAAACATAATTAGTTCACAGCTAATCAGGAATAAAACTAATTTTTCTGGTCATTGATCAGTGGCCACGATCTATCTTTTTGCCATTCTATTTGGCATAGCTGGCAAGGATCATTCCCCACTTCCACTAAAATGCATAGAAAGATACTTTCTAATTCCTGCCAGTGATGAAGACAGAAGGCATCTTCACTTCCACTTGTTCACAGAGACCTGTCATAACCTGAAGTAGTATCAGCAGAATCTTATACAAAACATAAAAAATTAAGACCAAGAGATATTTTATGCTCTAAACAGATTCTGTGATGAAAGACCACCACTTCAAAAAGCTAGTAATTCAAAGTTTACCTACGGTGGTTTAACTAGGATCATGTATTGTTCTCAATTGTCTTTAGAGGGTAAATAATAAATATTTATGTAATCTTATTTGATAAATACATAAAATCCTCTTACAATGCCTAAGTTAAAATTGTAATGGAAGACACCATTGTCATCAAATTGTAGGATATCTCATAAGAACAGGCATACTAAGAGTAGACTAGAAGTCTTCCTACCCTATCATTCTTTCTCTGACAAGGTCAAACAATGAGGAACTGGTGAATGGCGAGGAAAGAACATAAGAACAGGGCAAGCATATTGTGATACTTTCCTGGTATTCCCTCTCAGCTCCCAGGGACTTGCAGTTCAAGGATCTCCACAGGCAAATGTGGTATCTTTGAGTTTAATACACTTTACTCCATTTTTCTTCCAAGAATCTGCCATTATTTGAACCCATGCTCTGGGGTAATGATAATTTTATTTAACGTCCTCTAGTTCTTTTATTATGAGACAGTGAATAACAGCAGCCCATTCACTTCTGCCATGCCCCTCATGATTTTAATTACCTCTGTCATCCTTCCTCTTGTCATCTCTTGTTTTGGCTGAAGCATTCTAGTCTATTTACATATTCCTCATCAGGAAGTAATTTAAAACTGAAATTCTTATTTACCTTCTCTGTCCCCTTCCATTTTACTACCTCCTTTTGCAATGAAAGGAAAACAATGTAAACATTGCTGAAGATCACTCAGTACCATGACAGTCTGCTGCCACTGCTTGCACTTGGCTTTCATTTTTATTATCCCGAATATTTCGGTACTGTAAGCAAATGTTATCACCTCCATTTCTAGTAACAAATATGCTGGATAGTACAATCTGTACCATATACCCATCTAGGACCAGACTGCTAATGTCCCTCCAGTGAGAAAAATGAATAATTTATTTCCATCCTTTGTTTGGTATCTTTTAACCAGCTATTAATGGATGAGCGGACTTTCCCTCTTATCCTGAACACAGCTATGTTTTTTCAAGCATCTTCAGAAAAGAACCTTCTGAAAAGACTTTTGGAATTTGTAAGCTGCAGGCTGAAAAGCACGACACCTCTGACTCCCCTACAAGTTCATTTGGGTCCCTCTGGTACAGTTGTGGGACCATGGCAGCATAAGAGGTCTAAAATGTTCTTAGTTTGTCTTACCAGTCAGTATGAACACTTGGTTCCCTAAGCAGAACTAAAGATGCCAATCTAATATCTATTCAGGGACGTGTCAAGAAATACACGGTGAAAGGCTACAGTATGCTTTTTGGTATATGCCATGGCCATTCTATCACAATCCTTGGTGTTGCATAATTATAGCTATCAATTATTGCTGGTACAGCAGTCTTATAATATCATGGTTAAATGGAAAGAAGCAATCCTGATGACACATACAGATTAGCTAGAATTTGATTCCCTTCAATGCACTGATGAACCAACAGAGACGACTGAGCAGCCACAATTTCTGAGAGGTATATCACTCTCCTACACAGGCTAGCTCTGGATGCAGTCTTCAGCACTGGGAAAAGGCCACGAAATATCTTTTCCAATGGGACTGTGGCTCTGAAGAAGTCTCTAAAGAACAGCCTCTGTGAAACAGCTTAAAAGATAAAACAAGGCTACTGATACTTACACAATGCTTTTTACTAATGCTGTTGGCAAAACAGCAGGGACAGAAAGTGACAGTGCTAACCGGGCTGAAGCTTAAGACATCTCTGTGGCACTGACCTTTGTACCTTAAAGTTCTCCTTTCATTTTATTTTGTTTTTCTTTCGTGAGGTGCAGAAGCGAAGGCTTGAATGCTAGTCAGAGCACAGCTGCTCCATGGGACCCAAGTGGGACCTTGGAATCAAGAAATCTGTCTTGTGTTTCTTACGAGTGACCTGTTGGAGCTKAAAGGACTTGTGGGCAAGGAAAATGGGTGCAAGCATTAGGGTCYAAGTGCCGACAAATCAGCAAAATGACAAAGTTGCCATGAGTGCAGCTGCCCTAAGACACACTCAACCAGCAGTGCTTGGATTCTGTGTTTTCTGTCTTAGTGTACTATAGGCATAACAGATGCTCAAAGAAAACACTTCCCAGTAATGTGTGTCTCCTTGAGGCAGAAAATTCACTTACTGTGAAGACTGTAGACTGTAAGTGCATCTTGTGAGAAATGCATGTGTGCAAATTAGCTTTTTGTGATTTCACAAGCTATACTGAAGAATCTGATGGATCCTGGCTAAAAAAGGAAAGCCTTCTGGTGAAGAAGCATTGCATGGTCCCACAACTGCAGCCTTGAGTAGTATGACAAAGGAACAAACAACTTAAAGAAATGAGGAAGTAAAGAAATTAACTGAAAGAAGAAAGTGCAATAAGGAACGATGGAATAGTAGGACTTGGGAAAAATAGCTCAATGTAAGGATTATTCAGAGAGACTTCTTATTCTCCAGCATTACTCTTTATAGCCAAAATCAATGCTGCACCTTCTATTTTCAGTAACACCTATCTTCTTTCTCTTCTCAGTAGATCACAGCATCAGAAACTTGAAAACCAGTATCATTTTTTTCTTTTTTTTAAACAGAGAAGTATGAACTTAAAACCTAGTTGAGGTAATTTTATAGCTGTAAATTTTCACAGCTGTTAACATCCTTCCTTTATTGCCTATCTAACTGAAATCACGATAACAAGAATCTTGAATCAAGAAAGTAGATTTTAAAGTGTTGTACCCCAATTTTAAAGACAGATACAAAAATGTATCAACAGGTATTATTAAAAGCTTTCACAACATTTCTTTTTTTTTTAAATATGTAGGAAATTGCGCACCCTTTTCTCTAGGGAATGGTTGCATGAAAGGACATGGCAGATGTGACCTTCTGAGGTGGTGGGAATTTCCACTGGTATTAGCAGGCATTGAAAAACACTGTATCTTGCAATCCTTGACTGATGCAGAAGTCAATAGCTTTTTATTAAGTCACTAAACAGATGAGATCAGTAAAGAACTAGCACAGATTTCATTGTATGCACCATTGGGGGAATGTTTTCTAGATTAAACATTTAAAAAAAAACAGATAAAAAGAATTACTCTATTTCTAAATAGGCTTTCTCACTTTCAATGTAATCATCATATTTTAAATAAAAACATTAGCATAAAAACAGTTGGAGCGAATTTCCTATKAGTCTAGGAGTAATTATATTGTGAAATAGTCACCAAGGGCTGTAACTCAGAGGTTTCCTAATCCCCTTCTCTCATTGTGAACACCTAGCTATGTACTTAGCTTCAGGCATATCTACAATCTTTCTCTATATGCAGACAGCCAGCACCCTTTTACAATGTTACCATCACTATCTTGACTACTCTGTCCTGTATCTCTAGTCTCTTCAATGTATTTCTATCTCAGATTTATGCAAAAGCTTTTGAAATAACCATTTTAGGCCCAGTGCACTAACTGTCTCAGTCTTGCTTTTTTAATTCCTGCACTTGACTACACCAAAGTCACTGTCAAATTAAGTATTGTATTTTCAATATAAATGATCTTTATTACTTCTTTTAGTATTAGTATACCACATTTCTGGTATCAAATTATTTTTGGAGACTTACTCTTAGTTTGTGAACTTCCTGTGACTGTACAGTGTTTATGGAATGCAACTCCAATTTAATGGCATGCAAAGGCTACACTTACGATGTTATTAAACTATAAATATATGGTAACAGGATCCAGTTGAGCATATTTGCTATTTAACTATCCTATTCAAACTACATTATTTATTTATTTTTAAATCTATTTAAGGAAACCATTATTTGAGATGTTATTTCTATTGTGCAATTACATTTTTTAAAAGTTACCAATACTCAAAACAATAACTAATGTAATATCTTTGTTTATCTCATATAAAACAGAAGACATTTTAGAGGAATATTTAAAATTAGCTTGTTAACTTTCACTTATATTAAAAATCTGAATGGTAAAAGAAGATTGGCTTTCATTCTTGAATAGCATTTCCATTTTATCATTAACCTACCCTTGACCAAATAGAGCAGACCATATACAGAGCAATACCATATGTAATGTTTATGAAACAAATGGGAATTCTGTTAATGATTTTAATTGGAAAAAAATACAGTGCAGTATAAGGACAAACTAGTCTGGAGCAATTTTCATCAGCTTGAAAGTACAAAAGTGCTACAGTGCTGAGGTTTCTTACTTTTTGTATAAAAACTCAAAAGCTGCGGATGTTTGTGGGTTTTTTTAGAAGATAATTTTACATTCCTCGTGGAAACTCTCATATGAGAGAAGACTCACATATTGATTACAAAATCTGTTTGGCTCAGTGAATCAGCTCAGGAAAAAAAGTAAGGAAAAAGAAAAGATGCTTGATTTTATCTAGCAGTCCTACAATGTTCAGAAAGTCTAAATTAGTTCAAACTGATAAACCTTCTATAGCCTAATCTAGGCTTCTCAACAGCCATCTTTCTCTCCTTGCATCCCAATCTAATTCAGAGGTCTGGATTTATCAGGTCTAGCATCTCTAATGAGTGGTGTACTGTTGAAAGTTTACCATTTTTATGTCCGGAGTATTAAAATAATATTGTGGAAGAGGTTTTGTCATATGGCAAACTGGAATCATATGAAGTTTGAAAAGAGCTGCTAGATTCTCAGTGACCACTGGACCTGCTGGATATGAACTAGACAAAAGAGCATATGCATTTCTAACAGGTCCATAGAACTTCTTCTTTAACAATGCAGTATTGTCTTATAAAGAGGCAGTTATTCTCACATTCAAACTGCATGTTTTCATCACTTTCTAAGCACTGTAATCATATCCCTTTTCACTCCAGTCACTCTAGTCATGTACCTACTCTGTTCTTCTTCCCATTCTTTATATTTTGCCTTCTGCAACTCTAACATCTTATTAGGCTGTTACCTTCCTAATGAAACAAAAATTAACCTAAGTAGCCTCTTTTCCCCTACCGCTCTCAGTGATATTAGGGTTTGCATTTGTGAGGGCATCTATTATGGTGTCAGAAGTCTTTTGCTGCCAGTATGCTCAGTCTTCTACTCCTGTAAAGCCCCTGGGAGCCTCCTGAGACAGGGAACGTAAGCAAAGTTAAGAAAACCAAATATGGAACTTTAGATGCTGCCAAGCACAATTTAGATGTAAGCCCAAAAAAGCAGTCCAGGAAGAAAATATTATACACTGGCGTTTTGAACTGACACAAACCCTGCAGTAGCTTTATTCAAATAAAAAGTCAGAAGAGAGACAAATGGCAGCGACATTCATATTTAAGAAGGCAAAGACAAAGTTTCAGACAGCTATGTGGTTTGGGTTTCCTATTAACTAGATCTAATCATGTTCCCATTTGGTGTGGGACTTTTAGGCTATCCTTTGGAGACACATAAATCCAGCATTCTGAACTACCTTTGTGGAATAACAAGCCCAATTTTCAGGTAGCACAATACTGAAGCTGTATGACCTCTGCATATCTTGCTTTTATTTTTAATTATTTATGTTTTGTACAAAGCTCAGCATGGTAGCTTTTCATATTTATGAAAGACATCATTCATATGACACTATGGAACATATATGAACTATGTCACATACGTAAAGTAATGTATTACAATAAACCAATAAGCTCAGCATCAACATCCATGCTACATTAACTGCTGTTAGAGAAAAGAAATACTCATCTTTGTTTTTCCTGCCAAGAGCTTCCCCTCTGAGTAATACCAAAGATGATCTACCAGTCCTCAAACTTCTCAAGTCTGCTCATTTTTGATAGCTAGGAGCATTTCTTGTTATTTTCAGTATCAAATCATGACCTTGTGTGACACAGTTTTATAAGTGGAGGACCGAAATTTATCAAATTTGACCTGCAGAAAGGCCTGGGTAGACTCACAAAAGGAATATAAAAAGGATGTCTTGTTTTATTTTTTCCACATACTTTTAGAAGCAATCTATATTGTTCTTACAAACAGGAAAAATATATCTGCTAGCAAGACACAACACTACAGAAAGTAACTATGTAAGTAAACGTAGATGAGGCCTGGTGAAGAAAGGCCATTAGACTGAAAACAGGGAAACATGGGTAAACAGTGAATCCCACATTTCAGTGGTCTAACTTCAATGTTTGTCAGTTAACAACCAGTTAATAACCATGAAATTGTTTAAGTGTTAAAGTAGCAACAAGAGGACTAAGCTTTCTTCATATAACAAGCAGAAAACAAAGCTAAAACACCCACACCCTTTACCCCATTTCATATGTATAAAACAAGCAATACAAAATAATATGTATGATATTATTCCAACTTTTTTACATGACTTCTTTCATAAAAGACTGATTCTGATTTTTTTTTGGAGAGGTTTTTATTGACCACAGTCAGAACTAGTAACTTTTTTCCCCGAGTAATTTTCTTTATTCCACTATGCAGACACAAATTTTTCCAAACAGGAAATTATATACAATTATCCTGATAATGTGCACAAAATTAAAGATCTAAGAATAAATAAAAAAGTACACACACAGATTGTCTTTTTACAATTTGCCATGTATCTTTAGTTTCAGAGCACTGTGTATGAGTCACCCAGAAGAATTTAACTCAGCTCTACTTTAATAATCATCTGTCTCTGATTTCCTATGGCATGTATTAGCTAGAGACTTATTTTCAAATATTATACTCAAGACTGAGTGAAGTTTAGGGAAAAATTAAAAAACTTACCTTCAAAAACTCTGAAGGCTTTCTTGCAGCTTGGTAGAGGCCATTTTGCAGAATTTGATTTTTGAAAATTTTCTTTTAACTTCATATATTCCGCAGGGAAAAAAGATTTGGTAGAGTTGTTCAGTTCTAAAATAGTTAATGGGACAGAATGTATACATCAGTGCTGTAAATATAGCAATAATTTGCTACAATTATAGCATATAATAGCATATATTATATATAATTTGATAGCATATAATAGCATATATTATATATAATTTGATACGTTTATACTACAAAATAAAAATGCCTTATCTACTGTGTAATCCTTTTTCTGATTATAACATCTTTTAAACGGTTTTAAAATCACGTAAACCCAAGCATTTCCAGATATAGCAAGAACAAGTGATTTTTGATTCTGTTCCTCTGAGAAAAAGCATTTAGGAAAGATGATGTCAAATTCTAGCAAAATGAAGTACATAATAAATCAGGCTATTTAACTTACAAAACTATGATGACCTCTGTGAATGAAAAGGACATCTATCAAACTGACTGTGGTATTAATTCTCAGTTCATATTGTTTTTTGTTTAACACCATCACTCAGTAACAGTCAATAATGCAAGGAGAGGGGAGGTGTTTGAAAATTTCTTTGGACATTTTTTTAAATGTTGTGGATTAACAGGAATTAAGAACACATTTCTAGAATGATTAATGACACATTGCAAGAGTTGACATAACTTATTAATCTCAAGAAATCATCAGCTTCTCGGGATATAATTTTGGGAAATATCTACATGGACTGCAACTCAAAACTGTCAAAACTAACCTATCCACAGCAATACAACAATGGAAAACAATTTAAAAATAACCACATTTTCCTACCACAGAAAAGAAGTGATCTGCTGATAACAGACAGAGTTGCCAAGATAGTAGTTAACAGGCAAAACTTCAAAACCCCCCATTTTGGTCCTTCAAACCACCAGGGCTCCAGATAAATACTAATAATAGCAGCCACTACCATAATTCCTTCTGTACCTTAAAAGAAAGAAAAGGCCCTTCACAGATCTTTGAAAAGGCTTATGTATTATTACTTTACCTGGTTCATTGCAGTTGTACATACTTTTTCAATTATCAATATTTTATGAAAGGATCAAATCTTTTTCTCTGGCAAATTTGAGAAAACTAAGCTTTTTGCGAGCAGGCTCCAGAAAGAAGAAAAAATTCCAAATGCCCTTTGGTTGCAGTAGCTTTTTCTATGTAAGAGGAAGGCATTAGCAGATTTGAAGCAAAAAAAATATGCTGGTCTTATTCTAAAAATTATCCCGTATTTCACTCTGTCGGAACACAGGTGGAATGAGGCTACACAACACATGCAGAGTACAGAAATCTCCAAATCCTTCCATCTCATTATGTGAGAACAGTGCTACTGTATCCATAAACAACCTCTGTCAGCGAAGGGGAAGAGGCTGTTTTCTTTCCTAAATGTAAAAGGCACAAGCTGTGTATTTTTCACTAGTGGTTTTTAATTTTTATATAAGAACTTTATATGCCACTGAACATAGTTGGATTAAGTACTATTCAGATTCAGAGAAATAGCCTCTGATGAGACTCTGCTTGCCTCTCACACCATCAACAGCTTCCTTCTACAGGCCATAAAGACCGACTCAGTTCTTTCAACTTTATTGTCCAAATTTAAACACTGAAACCTCTGGTGAAGCACCCAATTCCTGTTTTTCAGGAAAGGCAATGGTGACAACTCTTACTGTCTTTTAAAAGGTTGCTTGGTTAGGCTTTTGATGAAAGATCCTTTCAGGCTGGCCAGGCCACCTGTCTTTCCGTATGTATGTGACCCTCTCCCTGCCACGTGCCTACACCTCCCGTGCACAACCACTACAGTGAATCTGCATTTCTCCAAAGTGGTGGATTTATTGTACATGAGTGCCAGATCCAGCCCTTCTTGGAAACACTTAACATAAATGAAACTTTATATGAATGGAAGTGTAGAAGCCAGTCCCTGGCTCAATCTTTCCCTTGATAGGAGAGGCATTTAAAAGACAGAGATACTTGAAGTAGGTTGCTGCCATCAGATCAAAACAGGTGTATGCTGGGCACCCTATCATCTGACCAGATGTGAGTTTATCCTGCTGGGAGAAAGCCTTTAAGAAAGACGGGAATGGCATGGCGGACACCACCAGAGCAACCTATCTGGACTGGAATTCATTCTCAAGGGAACCAGTGGAAAAGGCTCACTTGATCAAGGCAACAGGCCAGAGGAAGTATCCTTGTGGGTCACATCCAGCTTTGTAGCTCTGGGTTAAGCACTCTTTTTCTTCATAATTGGTGGACAGTTGACCTTTTAGCCTTCATCTTTTTTTGACGTTACATGCATCCTTCTGTTGCAGTTATGTTCAGTTTGCAAAACTGTACAAGCTAAAAAGTGAACTTCTGAATATATCCTTAAATGTTTTCTTTTTGAGATATTCTTGTAAAATAAAATGCAGTTATAGAAAAGGAAAGGTGCAGAAAGCATCCAGAATAAATTAGTGAGGGAAATAAGACATCCCAGCTGTAGCATTAGAGAAATATGTAAAAAATGCTAGCAACTTTGCTTTGCTGGCTGCACAAACCTATAGCAGCAGTGACTTTAGCATAACTTTTAAAAGGCTTAATAAATCTCCTGAATATTTTTACTATCCTTTACATTGGTCTGGCACCATCCATCTTCCTTAATGTGTTGATTTTACTAATTTCTTTAAGGATATGATATCATCATCAATATTTCTTGGTTGATTTAAAAGCTGCTCAATATGTTATGCACTGGGAAATTACAAAATATTTTTCTTAATACATGTATAATAAAGTAAATTTAGTATATCTATTTTCAAATATATTGCTAAGTCAAGCATATAGTGCCATATACTGAATAGCAATATACAAATAGCTGCTGTAAGGCCATATGGATTTCTCTCATCTGAAGTTGTTAATGCTAAACACATCTCATATACTGTTATGGCTCTCTATTTACAGTAGACTCGCTATTTACGTATTTATGACACTGTATTCACACGTTAGCCACAGAAATCCTTTTCCTCCAAAAAACTACATACCTTTTTAATATTTTCACAGAATGGGTTAGGTTGGAAGGGATGGCTTGAGATCAACTAGTCCAACCCCCCCTGCTCAAGCAGGGTCAGCTACAGCAGGTTGCCCAGGAGTGTGTCTGGTTGGGTTTTGAGTATCTCCACAGACGGAAACTCCACAGCCTCTCTGGGCAACCTGTTTGACCACCCTCACAGGAAAAAACTGTTTTCTTGTGTTCAGAGTGAATTTCATGTGTTTCAATTTGTGCCCACTGCCTCTTGTCCTGTCAGTGGGCACCACTGAGAAGAGTCCGGCTCCCCCTTCTTCATTCCCTCCCATCAGGTATTTTTACACATTGTATATTAAGTACTCAAAGACTACAAATAATCCTGCTAATATTTCACTTAAAAGACAGTGTTGAAATAAATGTGTTGAAAAGTTTTGCAAATACATTTTAGCAAGCATCTATATTCTCTCTTTGTGCTCTCCCAGTAGTATTTTACTGCAGCAAATCTGTTAAACAGCTTTCTTAAAATTTAAATGGCCCTAAAACAACTAAAAGTAATTCTCTATTGGTGAAACACGCTTCATCTGTACATCAAAACCAAAGGAGCATCAAATATTAAGCAAATGAAAAGAGAACACCTTGAAACCTCTATACACCAGCCAGGCAGGGTGCTGAGAGTGCTCAGGCCGCAGCTTTCCATCCATTTTCTCTGCTGCAGTGCTGACATAGGCAGTCCCTATCCCTGGCCACCAGCAGCTTCCCAGAACCATCCTGGGGCAATTAGCTTGTCTGAAAAAGGCCTCCTTCCCACCCAAATGAGTTCTTATTTAGCCCAGTCAGTTAGAACTGGTCTGCCATTAAACTATACAAAGTTGTGCCTGTGCAGAGGGAGAGTCTGTCCACAACCAGAAATAGAAGCTGGGCAGCTCTGCTGATCAATGTGAAATCATACTTAATCTGCATCCCCAACCTGTCATCATCACAGCACTCTCCCAGTTTAAAGAGGATCGCTGCAAGATCTCTGCAGCATGCAAAAATAAACAAACACTCCTGCATGGCTGAGTCATTTCCATTACTTTGTGACCTGTCCATGCACAGTTTTAAGTGCTGTAGAGGGCCTAGCTCCAGATATCATAGTGCAAATTTATCCATGGTGCTTGAATTCACCTTTTTAAGCTCCAGGCATAAAAGACTGACTCATGCTGTTCCACGTATCCAATCTACAACACTACTTACCCTCTTCTATCCCTGTACTCATTCTGACATCAAACACCCCTTATGCACCATGTTTTCCTACTGCTAAAAGTCAGGAACACTACAGATGAGGGTCTAAGAGGCCAATAATGGAGAATTTAAAAACAAGACTAGTTAGGAGGATTCTATAGTTCTGCCAGCCTTTATTTTCACTTGTAGCTAAATTAAAGCCATAAAACCAAGAAAAGAGCATTTTTTTTTGTGTGTGTCATTAAGTTAGTAATTTAAAAAATGCTCTTCTGGTAGGATATTTTGAGAAAACATTTATTATGTTTGGAGTTTGTGATTATTTAGGAAGAGGAAACCAAGAAATGCAAAATATCAGAACCACACTTCAAAAATCAAAAAGTTTTAAAACATGCATCCAGAATAGTTTCTTGCCACTGAAGGGAGCCTGTGTGGAATAGTCCTAGGAAGAGTTAAATGCAAAGAAAACCTCACAGTAGATTAATATCACCAAATTTCGCTCTGCATGCATTTTGGATGTGGCCCATTGCATATTATTATTTCTTTCTTCTTTTTATGACTACATTTGGTTAGCAGGGTTTTGCTATATTTGTAACTACATATTTATTCAGGCCAGAAATACAGGAAGGAAAGCTACAAATAGTTTTCTGTATTGTAAAAACTTTCATTTTTATACCTGTTTGGAAAAAGACTCTGGCAATTGTAGTGCGACACAGTGGACATGGAGTGCTGGCTGGACTGTCTTTGGCAAGCATCCTTAAGCAAGGTTCACAAAAGATGTGGTGGCATGGATAGCACATGTAAGGATTGAAATAAACATCCAGGCACACTGCACAGAGATAGCTTTCTTTATCTCCTCTGAGTTCATGCTCGTTGTCTGTATGCAGGTTATCACTTGCAGCCTGGAAGAAGAAAAAGAAAAAGAAAACATCTTTTCACAGCTCAGCTCGTAATTATTTTGGATAAACCAATTGGCAGGAAGGTGACTTTAAATAACGCTTAAGAAGTTGGTACACACCGGTGATATTCTTTATTTTTAATACAGGTTACTTTTAACGAGATGATGAAACATACTGATAAGACAGGAATGTCACAACAAGCACTCTGTGGGAAAGGAGAACAAAAATCATGTCAGACAGTAAAAGAAGGAAATAACAAAACCAAAAAGGCTGAGTAGAACTGTACTATGATCATGTTTCTTCTTTTAAAATGAATTTTAACAATTTATTTGTAACTTTATTACCAAAATACCTAGTTACTTTGCCAAGAAAGGCAAAACAAAACAAAAATCTCTAAAAATAACCAGTGGATTGTTCTGCCTTTGAAAGATAATTTGTGAAGGGCATGTTTCAGCAAGAATAATGACTCACAGTTTGAAACAAGCCACAACTTCATTACTAAAATGCAGAATCTAAACTTTAGAGTAGGAAGTCTAGGAACCCCTAACATCTTTGGTAACTGCTTGCTTTTGCCAGCACGTATGCTCTGAATTTCCTTGTATTGATATATTTGTAGGGGGACATAGTTGGACTTCCCAAACAGTGTACATGCCATATGAGTGTAACAAGTTGTGATATTGCCAGGTTCCTGCTTTGCTCTTGTAAGGTGACTAAACCCTTCCATGTAATCTGAAGATCTTATACTAATGGCATCCAGGGTTTTTGGCTTAAAGAAAAAAAAATGTTTTTTTCACCTCTATGGGAGCCACACAAGAGACACYGACTTTGCTCTAGCTCCTCTATCCATCTATTTCACAGCTAACAGAACACAACATAGCCCAATATCCAAGAGACTCACCAGGAAAGAACCAAGACAGGGGCCAGTGTCAGACACTTCTGAGTGTCAATACTCTTCTCTCATGCCCCTTGTTCTAAACTCCCAATCCTTGCCTAATGATCTCAGTTTAAGTGTCTTAATTCTAAGCTGCCTTGTAGTATCAGTGACTTCTTGCAAGCTCCAGTATCCATACTTAATACCCTCATGCCCCTTGCTCAATGACTGCTCTGTACCTACCTCTTTGCTAGTCCTGCAGTGCTAGTCCTGCAAGTCCTTCCAGACACCTATTATTGACCTTAAGCACACCTGTTGATGCATTTCTACCCAATAAATACTACTCTGTGCTAGAGCAGCTGCTTGATTTGCATCTAATTTGCATACCCACTAGCTGTATATTACACAGGCCACTTTTGACACTCATAGGCCATGGCAGACAACCACTGCCTGATACCGGTATACCAAATATTAATGACAATTGTTATTTTGTGCCTACTTAAGAGATGGGAGTCCCTAGATCTGTTTCAGAGATGATTATATGTACAGCTTACTGGTTTGGATTTCTGTTGTCTCGCATTATAGTCAGTCCTCTTCTACCTGGGATACTGAACACTGCAAATAATGAATAAGCCCTAACAGTATGGGTACTGTGGAATGCATTTAAAAATACAGAGCAGAAGTATTTACCCAGAATTTATCAGTTCTGGATAAGCACTTGTCCTGCCAGTCCGGCTCAGCCTTCGCATTGCACTTTCCAGAATACCAGGTGCCAAGAGGGCTTATAAATTCTGGCCTGCTGTGACACAAATGCAAGGAGACAGTCTGAGTTTAGCACTGTGTCCAAACGTAAGCCCTTGTGCAACCCTAAGTGTCAATAATTGTGTGGCTCATGTAGCACTTACCTCAGCACTTATTACTCCAGCTTGATTTTCTCCATGCCAGACTTGAGATGGGCCCAGAAAACTTCAGTGTGTACTGAAATTTATTGCAGAGGCAACTAGGCTGTACTGACAAGCAGCCAGTGTAGGTCTGGCTGGGACTAGCTTCTAGCTTCTCTAGCATCTATAGAAGCTAGTCCCAGACAGTAACAACTGGGATTATTACTTCTAGCTCCATGCTGTAGGAAAGAGTGTTAGAGCAGCACTGTATAACAACTAATCAATAACAGTGTTTAACCAAGTCTCTACACTTACAGCACAGACAACCTGCACCAGAAGAGAATGGCAAAAGGTAATTGAAAGTTGATTACAGCTAGGTAATTTTAGAATGAAGGAGGCCTCATAATACCATTTCTTTGACAAAAAGTGGAAAATAATTTGGCACAGAAAGTGAGGAAAGTAGTCTGAGCTTAATACATGACAGAGATGACTTCAGCAGAAATTAGGAAACACTAATATATTGTGACAATAACAACCTCTTCCAACCCAGCCATGTGGACTTGGCAGTGTTAGGTTAATGGTTTGACTCGATGATCTTAAAGGTCTTTTCCAACCTCAGTGATTCTATGATTCTATGTAAGGACAAAAGCATAATAAAAAGCTAGCACAAAAGCAAAAGATGGGGGGGGAGGGAAGCAAGCTTTTGCTGACTGGTTTTGATGAGCACTGATTGGAAGGGAAATATATCATGTGTATAGAGGAGCTGCCTGTCTCATTGGCTGCAAATTAAACATCCTGCATGAGCCAATTAAGTAAATGAGGGAGCTAGAGGCAAAATGGCTGAGGACTCAAGGGTGATGGTTGGTTCTGAGATACGTTTGTAATCATGGTAAGATGCACAGCCAAGAGAATCTCTGAGCCAATTGCAATTAGAAAGAAGATCAAAATTACTCTAATGTGCAAACTAGACTCTAGTTAAGAGTAATTTGCTTAGTGGATCAGAGGAAGAGCTGCCTTTTCTACAGCTTTGTGGCTCTTCTCAAAAGACCTATCTAGGCACACGGCATCATTTAGTACTGCAAAGCTAAAATCAGCACAACTTCCTTATGCAAGAAGCTAATGCACAATAATTTAAACAGGTATTATTTTTCATTTGCAATTAAGCAGTGCCTATATGTTCCAACTAGAGCCAGAACTTCAGTGTTTGAGAGCTTTACAAGCATAAACCAGAATGTTGTTCTTGCAGAATTATAGTACAGACAAAATTGAGAAAGGCCATGTAGACATCAAGGACAGTGATGGGAGTAAAAGATTGCCAAATACTAACAGGAAAACCTTGAAAGCAAAACTATTATTCCTAAGAAATGAAAGAAAGGTAAGAGCCTTCAAAGGTTTCCATCTTCCCAAGTCACTTGGGAACTGCCAATACTGACTGTATCACTGTGGTGCTGCATTTCCCCCCTTCCCCTAGGCCTCTCTACGATCTCAGGAACTCCTGTTAGGCCTTAGCCATTGTGTAACGAGCTGGGCAGTTAAGCGTCCCTTGACTGTACCAGGCACTCTTGCATGGCTGAGGTGGGGAGCGGCACTGATCGTACCAGGAACACTGGCTACCTGATCAAAGTAGGGAATGAAAGCAGGAGACAATTCGTCATTCCTGACAGCCCTGGAACATACCCTACCTGGATTGTAGCTCAAGTGGAACAATACAACAGTTACCACAAATGATACCATTGTAACCGTAAAACAATACCATATTTACTGAAAACAAACCAATACAAAACAATACCATATTTACTGAAAACAAACCAATACAAAACAATACCATATTTACTGATGACTAAAGCCAATCATCTTGCAAACCTATAAATAGCGGTCCCAAGCGAGACCCTTTGAGCTCTCCTGGACCGCAGCAGGCTGCGCCCAAAATCTCCCTCTGAGGGGGACGCCTCTCAGAGTTCACAGACTCTCAAGTTTGTGATATTCAGGGGACCGTCAGGACCTGGGCTGAAACACTCCTCGGCCGAGACACTCCTCGAAGCTCAACCCTTTGCCCGTTGAGAAATGCCAAGAAATTTAGCGTGAGTATTTTCACAACATTCGAGGGGAATTTTTAACAGGTACCTTTATCTAGCTTAAGGCCTTTATAACCTAGCTTCAGGCCTGTACATTTATTTATCTTTAGGCCTTTATAGATCTAGTCAGCTTTGGGCCCTTATGTGTGATGTGTGCATGTGTTTGTGTGTATTGATTTAGACAATCAGTAATAAGCATAATCTGTAATCAAGTTGCTTTAGTAATTGTGATAAACTTGATTAACTCACTTTGTAACTGCTAAATTAGTCAATGATTAAGTGCTGTCAAAATCTTATGATTTACCTTAAAACTGTGAATGAACTTCAGGTTGCTGCTAAACACCTATAATCCCTTAGACGTAAACCGTTGACCAGGTCTGAGACCAGGGGTAGATCCAGCCGCATCTAGGCTCCTCTCTGAGAAGGAGTTTAGAGAGCAAGGGGGTCTACTCTGAACCTCGTGACTCAACGGGAGGATCTCCTTATTCCTTTTTGTATTAGACACAAACCGTTGTCCAAGTCTGAGACTAAGATTGGATCCAGTCAGGTCTTCTCTGAACCTCGTGACTTAACGGGAGGGTCTCCCATACCCTTTTTTCCTCAATCTCTATAAAAATCATTCTAATCCAAATTCTGACATGATTTTCCCTGTGTAAGCTTAATCCATGTAGTAAGTAATAGAGTGAACCTTGCCATCGAATTCTGTTAAGTCGTGCTTTTATAAATTTCTATTAAAATCATTTTTTGCTGATACCTTTGCTGGTGATTCTTTAAGCGGCCTCAAAACCACTCATTTGTGACAATCACCTGACAGAAACCCCTGATATTTCACTGGTTGGACAGCAAAAGGATGTTAACAAAAAAAAAGAGAGGAACAGAGGATCAACTTCTGCTTGAAAAGCCTATAAAGAATGTTAACTAACAAGGAGTCTAACATAGTTTGGCTGGACTACATGAAAGTATTTGATTCAGTCCCACATTCAGAGAGAACACATGCACCAATGAATAACATGATATTTAATGTAAGATTTACCTGTAATCATGTGAAAGACCTAGAACTAGTGGACGTAGACACTAACAAGAAAAGATTCTATATGTACGCTATCAGTAAAAGGAGGTTCAGAGTAAAACCTGGGAGCATGATCAGAACAGTGATAAAACTAAATAAAGCACATATAACATTTGCTCCAAGATGCCAAACTATGAAAAAAACCTTGCAAACCCCTTCATTTTAAACAGACCAATTTAGAATGCTTTGTAAGCTCAAAAAAGTCCATAGTTAAAAGGAATGATGACCAAGAAAAAAATCAGTTCTATACTTCACATGATTATCTTGCAAAGATAACTGCCTGAAACAAAACTTGGAAAAAATACATAAAACTGTATTTCACAGAAATATTAACCCAGCAAAATGAATGATCAAAGGTGGAATTTTTTAAAAGGCCTTGAAGTTAAGTAAACGTTAGAGAAAGTTTTCCATATATTTCTCTTGTTAAACAGAAGAATGGAAGCCTAAATATACCTGTGTATGCTTTGTCAGTGCAAGCACAACTCCAAGTTAATTAGTAGTTGACTTACTATTAGTGCATAATAACTGTGCCAATAAATTGCCCTGAAATGACAGCAGCAGAAGAATCTAAATGCCTCATAGGGTTATGTTCTTCTACTAACCAAGAGTTAAAATAGAAGAATGCCATGGACTCTCTTTCCCCATCTAAATGAAATTAGTGTGAAAGCAGAGTCAGGGATAAGCCATTCAGCATGGACATGCCATTTTCAGGGGGAGTGCTTTGCAGCGTTGTGGTACTAAGAATGAGAAATAATCTGTATAGTCTGGGATGGGATGTGCTAAGCAGCACAGTGCTGTGCAGTATGGAGGACTACACACTGCTAGAAACACCTAGTGTGAGATGCTGGCCTGAGTAGTAATGTCCACTGTGAAATGGCTGGGCATCAAGTAGCACAAGATGGTGCAGAAAATTGTGTAAAAGTGATGGAGAGCCCTGTGGAATTGAGGCTGGGCAAACAGGACAGATGCATTATTAGTATATGGCCCACCAAATACATCCAAAAGTTCTCTTAAAATGAGAAAGGTTATTCATCCTTGCCATTAAACTGTGGAGATCCCATTCCAGCCTGCACTTGTAACGTAACAGTTACTACGTGCTCCACTGGACAATGATAATCTTTTTCAGTAATTCCTTACTAAAAGATACTGACATACGTGGTGATCAGAATACATATTCTGTTAGATGTTACATTGACTGGTTAGGAGGGGAAAAATTTTCTTTCTGTCCTTGTATGCTTAATGTAGAGGTGGATAAAACTGCAGTCTCTTTGCAGAGGCAACTCCTTCACTGTTCTCTTACACGAACAGTACCTCCAACAGTACCTCAAAAGGGGAACAGTGGTGTGGGAGACTCAACCAGCCACATTTTCACCCTTCCAAACCAGGAGGAAGGCCTGATTTGCTGCACATTGAAAGAATGCAGTATACATATTCTCCTTTGTTCTCTTGGAAGCTGCCTCTTGGTATTCTGTTCCACGCTATTCGTAAGCTGTACATAAATAAATCTACAATGATTTGCACTCTAAAATAGACTTTAAGTCTTCAGTTATATTATATAATCAGAATCATACACCCCAGGTCTGAAAAAATTTAAAAGAATGAATATAAATCCTATTTTGTACAGAAATGGATCAAAAAGAAATAAATACTTCTTGGTTGCTGCTGGAAAAAAATTATCAGTGGGTTTAGCCTGATTTCCAACAGAAATGCAGCTTATGGGAGTGCCATGTCTATCCGTCTGTCAGGTTGTCCCACAACAGCTTTTGAACCTGTTAGTCAATTGTAACCAAATCTGACACAAGGCTTGTGACCTCAGGTATATTGGCTTCATGAAAATTTCATAAAAGTTGACAGCTAGGTTGAGTAGAGAGACTGAAATGAGTGCCATCGCTATGGGAAAGTCTGCAGGTGCTTTGTTGCTTGAACAGAATTTGTCTAGCCTAATTTCTGCAGACTAAATTGGTGACTTTTTATGGAGTTTCAAAAGCAAACTCAGAAAACAAATTCAAGTCCAATTTTAAAATGTAGGAAAAACCCTACCAAAAATCTTTACTAGCTAAACTAGCAGAAGTTTTTCCAAATCAGGGCACAAGGTCCACCAGGGTGTGCATGCCTTTGAGCACTCTGTTTTGGTTGTCGGGTATGATGAATGCAAAAGGGCACCTTTTCAGGTGCCTAGCAAACCTAATTTTGAAACATATAAATCATAATAGCGCAGAGGTGCCAATGCACATGGCTCAAATATCTGTACAAATCAATAATTCAGTCTGAACTCCCTGCACTCTAAATTTCTCCCCATACAACATTTCAGAAAAATCCAAAGGCAAGCCAAAAACTTCAAAGCAGAGCAAAGCAGCCTAAGCAGCTCTCTGGAGCTACCTACTGCCACGTCCTCCATTCAGACCCTCTCTGCTGCATTTGGGTTGGATAAATTGCTCAAGGGGAAACAACTGAAGGACATTTTCTTCATTCTTCTTCTAGAGAATTTTTGTTTAAAGCTAACAGTGTTGGTTTTTTTTTTGTTTTTTTTTTTTTTTTTGTTTTTTTTTTTTTTTTAGAAGTAGCTTTAGGCAGTGGAGTTGTTCACCTTGTGTGATTAGGTGCTTTGCAGACCAAGGCTTCTAAGGCAACTACTGATAGGACACCTATACTTTTTGTATATGGTGATCTAAAGAGGCAACAATAAATAAATAGAACAAACAATGAAAGTGAAAACCAGAATATTCTCAACAGATATTTGCACTCTAACCTCTAGTTACCGTCTTCCATGTTCCAGAGAAAATAAATTACCTATCTTCCTGCTTCTCAGAGAAGATATGCTCCTTAACACTCTAATTCCCTTTCCCTCTCTGAGTTATCAAAGGTTGTTCAGAGGTCATGTTTATTCATGAGGGCTACCACTTTTCAGACCTGAAAAGACTTTTTGACCCTCCAATCTTTGTTTTTTCCACACTCTAGCAGTTTGCCTAATGATTTATTTAATCAAATATATGTACACATACTAACTTCCATCAATCTCAAATTGTTTCTATCTTTAGGTAATGATGGCTACAATAGTATTATGACAATCTTTTCTTAATCCTAAATGATCTCATAGTGAACAACACAGGCAAGTTAAATTTCTTATCTAGTTAAAGTTTACCGAACTATATGCATAGGCCATAGTTGAGAAAATTAAGTATCAGGTTTTTAATGTTTACTGTATCCAAACATTACACATGCTACAAACAGAGCCAGGTCAGTAACTCTAGGATTTTATCATACTCCTGCCTAAGATAATTAGCCCGGCTATTATTTCAGTATCTGAGCACTTCATGAGTGCAACTCATCACAACTTGTCTGGTTAGCCGAATTTATTTTCTCTAATGTGCATTAAAATTTCTTGTACTTGCCTACTGTGACTTTGTACTATTGCCAACCTACTCAGCTATGATAAACTCTTGAAGTTCTGCACAGTGCTGGTTGGACTTGACTTGGTGACTGCCTTTGCACAAATCACTGCTGAGTCATTAGAAGGTCCAAGTCTGTTAGCCACAAATTACAACGCATGCAGAAAAATTGGATAACGTACAGAAAAGATACTGGAGATTAAAACAGTGAGCCAATAGCCTGAAGATGAGATGCTCACAGAGAGCAAATGATGCTTGTTAGTTATGAACCCTAATGTATGAGCTGGCACTAGTACCGTTTTCTTTTGTTCAGGTGCAGTAAGACACAGTTCGGAGGAAGGATCAAAGGTGCTGACAAGGCTGCGCATAGTCAACAAATCTTTGAGAATTGCTCTGAGTTCACTACTCTTCTCAAGAGTTAAAAGATGTTGTGTTGTGCACCCTGAAATATAAGTCTTCTCATGTGCTGGCCTGGAAAAGTTAGCTTGAAGATATTGTTGAAGCATAAAGAAGGAGATAGGAAAGGAGACAATTTTTTTGGTCCCAGATGGAAATACTTGAGATAACTGGGAACTAGGAGCTGAGCAACTGATATGCATGGACGCAGGGCCTTGCTTCAGTGCTTACAAACACTGTCTGGAGCAGCTGCACTGGAAACTATTCCTTATGACTAGTAAGCAAGAAGTCAAGTGTCCAGAGCCAAGGAATTATGCATTTCATTTAACCCATGTGATGTTGCCCCTTTGATGAGGCCATTGACATCATCAGCAGAGCAGAGGCCTCACCAATGAAAGACGTAGGGAAATGAAAAACCTGCCAATTCTCTGGAGCCTTGTAAGGCCAAAAAATTCTTCAAGTATTGAATGCCAGGACACCTTCATAACCACAGGGTAAATGTGGATATAGAAAACCATTGGAAGAATATAGCTTGTGCTTGCTCAAAAGGAATTTCTTCTCTTGCTGCCTACATAGACTGCTTTTAAAGGCTCTCCTGAAGTTCTGTACAGGTTGGTACTGAGATCTCTTCTAGAATAACATACCCAAGTTTGAACATCTACAATTTAAAATTGACATTGAAAACCAGAGAGGGCACAACAAAAACATACAAAAGCCTAAAATACATCCTACAACAGAAGGCAACGGAATTCAATCAACTTGATTTTTTAAAATCTACCATAAAAAGGAATAATAAGATGCCACATCTTACAGATTCAATTAACATTTCAAACTGAAAATAAGCCACAAATTTGAAGTGAGAACAATAACAATTTAAATGGATTATCAATGTGATAAACTGTCCACCACTTACAGGCTACATATGCGGGCTACTTTTCCCAAAATAGTTAATCTCATGGCCTGTAAGTTAATGGATAGSTATAAGACACTGAGTGCAAAGCCTATGGGAGGCTATTTATCAGTTTATAACTATTACAGCCCAGCTGCAGACCGAAGTTAACTAAGAGACAGTACTAGCACTGAAATGGCTGGATTAATTCAGCACTCTACAGAACATAAAGACCATCCTTGTACATGGACACTTCACTGGAGTCTAAGTAGGTTCAGCCTGCATTTTTCTTCTCTGGAGATGCAGTTATATTCAAAAATTATCAATAAAAAACATTACTTACTCAGAATGAATTTAAAGTTTTACAGGCTGTATTTATTTAATCTGATTGTTCAAGGAACCATGTCCTTTTTACACACTTCATTAATTACCAAATTAATTAAAGAACATTATTTAGAGCATTTTTTAAACTTCCAGTTAGAAGTTACTTCTGTAACTTCATCGAGAGTTACAGAACTGTAATAACCTCAATAGCCTGTTAATGACAAACATCATTTAATATTAGTTAAATGCATTGTTAATATGATTTCTTTTAAGTAAAAGGACAATTTGAGGACATAACTAGAGTACCTTAAGAAAAATAAATTTATAAAATGCCTTGATACATGGCAAGTTAACCAACTTGTCTCACTGAAATATTTTTACTTCAGCAGATCTTTAATCTTATTTATGTCAGGAGATAAAGGCTTACTTTGTGGAAGAAGTGAAAAACAAAACTCAGAAAAACAGATAAAGGAGAAGAAAATTATCTAATATCTTTTCTTTTTATTCCTGTACACACTTCACAGAACTAGAATAATTACTATGTTATTGCATTACTGATTCATACTGTTTTAATCAGGTTGAAACAGGCCACATAGAACTGAATATCCCTTGTGCTAGATGTACATGGGGATCATGCACATATCCCCCTTCTTTCCAAGCATCTTATATAATATATTTCATTTTCTTGTTATGACAGATTTGAAATTATTTAAGCATTTTTTGTTATGCAATTTGGTTAATCTCTGCAGATCCTTCTACGGAGTAATTGAGCCTTTAAGCTTTTGGAATATACATCTAAACTGGCAGCTCTAGATATTATTATCCTCTTGAAAATTTCTCTTAGGAGAATCATATTTATTGTTTAAGGAACATCTGCAAACACAGCTTTTATGAAGATCTCTTGAAGATCATGGCAACTACTTCATTGACTTATAAAGTATTATTCCTATTAAAATAATTTAATTATCAAGATGAATTCAGAGCAGGCCACTGGAATAAATATTACTCAAAGTACTTGAACAACAATCATCTTAACACTTTAATGTTTATACCCACCCCTAAACTAGTATATAAGAAATAAGTGCCATGTTACTTAATTTTTATTTTGATTTTGCATTTAATAAAACACATTATTTATTCAGGCATTTAAGAGAATGATGTGAGCATTATAGCTAAGTTGGCAAATGAAGCTTCACGCCAAAAATAAATATGCAGAGTAGAGTATCCAGTCACAGCTATTAGTGTCACTACACCTAACAATAAAGCAAATATTAATAATCATTCATCTTTATTGTAACCAGTATTTCAAACAAAGAGGAGGAAAATTCATTTGCAGAGGCCTGCAGAAACTTCTATGAATCTCCTAGAGCCTTGATGCAATGCCTAAATAACAGATAAAAGGTTGTGTTGGTGCTTCTGGTGTGAATTCCATGCAGAGAAAACATTTTCTTTTTTTACAACTTCTTTTTTTTACAGAAGTTGTAGAGGAAGAAAGGAGAGTATTGTTCCTCCTTTTGGTATTACAGATCTTCTTTGCATTTTGGAAACTGAAACAATGTAGAACTGGCAGTAACACGTGCTAAACATACTGCTGAGGTTTACAGACATATTTGGACTGGAAGGTTAAATTATAGTCCTGAAGAAGTAAACAAGCTGCAAGCACAAAGATTGCCTTCTGTTAGTTAGATGAAAGCAGTTGCTATCTACATCTGTAGAGTCCTCCTCTCTAGCACGACGAGAGTACAACTGCTCTCTAGTACAAGCTAGTAGTTGTTCTGGTACATGGTAAAAAGACAGTCCTGTCAATTCACATACATAAAGAGCTAGAGAATCAAGAAGATATTTCTGTTGAAATATTAATGTTATACCTGTAAAAAGAGCATATCTTTTAATTTTAACAAAGAGATTTGCAGCACTTAAATAACAGACAATTGTATGCATTTATTTTTCCATTCTACTTCTAGGCTTTGTGTGAATGTATATACTATTACTCTGTTAGGGAAAATACTCAATAACAAAATGTCTGTAAAAGAATGTCTGGAACAGTGCTGCTATATTTTGGCAGCTTTGCATAAATATAGTCATAGTACATCAAACAATGCATCTGAAATTCTTCTTGTCATTCAGCATAAATCTAAAGAAAATTACAGTGATGCATGACACAATCTGAGTTAACAGCACACAAAAGGCCCTTTTGTGCAGAACACCTACTCTTATCATTAAAATAGGTCTCTTCCCCAGCACTATACAGCAGAAAGTGGAGTAGACAACATGGGAAGAGTACTGGTCAGAGATGGAGGTCCACTCCTGTTCCGAACAGCATTTACAAACTGTTTATAACTAAATGTATCTCCACTTCTGGAACATGGCTTTATAAATAACAACATCAATCTACAGATTTTACATTTCCTACCAAAGCCTCATTGTTCCTGGGATTTGCCAGCTCCCAGTTACAGTTCTCTCTGCTCGTACAGTCTACAGCAACAGCATAGATTTGTCTGCTAACAGTTATCAAAAGATCAACACAATGAGAGTCACACAGAGTTTCTGTCTGCTAGATACGGTTATAGAAGACTGACTACTGTTTTGGACAGAAAGACGGGTTTGCTGAACTTAACTCTCATCACAGGCCTTTTCAAAAATGCCTTTAAATAAATTTTACACAAATTCCTTAGTAGTATTATGTAAGCATGACCTTCCTTTCAGTCATTAATTGTGGTGGCTACACGATCACTCAAATTTTATTAATACAATAACACAGATTTCCAACACAGGCTGGGGCAGAAGTGAGAAAGCTTTTCTTTATTCACCAGACAGAGGAGAATTTAGGTAAGAACGATCACAACTATGACGCAAAAGAGGTATTTAATCCAGATAAATTAACTGTGCCTCTATCTGTATTCACCTGGATGCACATTACGGTACGCCCAACCTTGACTCTTCAGTTTGGCACCTGTCAAATACGACATCCTTCCATCTGGGCTGGGTGYCCACAGTGTCTTTTTCATTGGGCTGGGACATGCCTACCTCTCACCCCAAAATCAAGATACAAACACGACACCCTAGATTTATGAATCCGCAAGTACCCTCTGTTTCCACAATCAAGGCATAGTTTGTGACATATTACAGTAAAAGAAGGATTCACCTAGTGAGATGAATTGCTTTAAAATAAGTCGCCCTAAAATTAGGAACCTAAGACCATATTTACACAATTAAATGATTGTCCCAGTTCTCAAAAGTTTCCTTATCTGGATGGAGCAACGGGGTGATCATCTTGCTCAGAACAATCAGGCCACCTATTTACAGCGTCTTGGATGAGTTTCTTAAACTCAGTTTAATTATTGTTTACATAAATAGACTCCATCTCTAAGGAGTGTTTAAAGTACAACATTCACTTACACTGAAGGAAAATAACAACAAGTAAAGGGTTTCAAAGAAGAATATATCTGAGAAACTTAGGAGAAAGGTAATCAGATTTCATCACTGTTGCTTAATTTTTTTATACCTAGTAAGATTACCACTGAATAATCCTAACTTCATCAGAATTGAATCTTTGAATTCACTTCTTATGCAGTTCCGGGATGCCTTGAAAAAATCATATACAGTTTTTCCTTAAAATGCAAACAAACAAATCACTGAAATACATAAAGACATGTTTTTATGCAGTTCTGGGATGACTTGAAAAAATCATATACAGTTTTTCTTCGAAATGCAAACAAAAATATCACTGAAAAACATAAATATATGTTTTTACTTCAAAAAATCAGGAAAATGATGGTAGATTTTCCAGTACTACAAATTTGCAAGAAGTCCAAATCTGTTTGATTTCCTACAGAACTTGTATTGCCTTTCTGGAGATTTTCTCTAAGTTGTAAATGACACTATGAAGAGAAAAAATGATTTAAGGTTAAGACTAGGAGTCATCAACAAAAACAAGAACCAAGATTTTTCTCCATTTTGATTACATAGTTACTCTGACTCAGTAAAACTTGCAGTGTAATCCCTCTGTAGTAGACATTGTAATGCAAAATTAAAACAATAAACCACCAAAATACAAAAGTGTTTCAGATGTCTTCATGTAGCAATAGAAAAAAAAAGGCCCTTTTGTTTCTTCTTTTCATGCAGCCTTTGGAGAGTGACACTGAAATTCGATCCTCCACTATTTAAAAAAAAATCTAGGTGGATCTGCAGTAAGAAAATGCAATCCAACTGTTCCATATATTGCTTTTCTGACAAAAAATATCTAGATGCTCAATTTGATTAACCAATCTCTCCTCAAATGTTATTCTTTATGATATTTTCTCAGAAAATTTATCAGAAATTTTATCATAAATTATGGTTCTGTGATGGCAGCTGTCAGCAACAAGCACTACACTCTTTCCTTGGTATTTTATTCAGTCATATCCAAAGTCATCCAAACTGTGCAAAAGCTTGTTTTCATCAAATTTAACCATTAAATGTCTCAGTCTGAAAGTGCTGAACATGGATGGTGTCGTGGTTTAACCCCAGCCAGCAACTAAGCACCACGCAGCCGCTCGCTCACTCCCCCCTGGTGGGATGGGGAAGAGAATCGGAAGGGTAAAAGTGAGAAAACTCGTGGGTTGAGATAAAGACAGTTTAATAGGGAAAGCAAAAGCTGCGCACGCAAGCAAAGCAAAACAAGGAATGCATTCACTACTTCCCATGGGCAGGCAGGTGTTCGGCCATCCCCAGGAAA
>JAYKAV010000471.1:0-56949 GCA_035582835.1 Phoebastria nigripes | reverse complement strand
CGTCACATGGTATGGAATACCCCATTGGCCAGTTGGGTTAGCTGTCCTGGCTATGCTCCCTCCCAGCTTCTTGTGCACCTGGCAGAGCATGGGAAGCTGAAAAGTCCTTGACTAGTAGGCTACTTAGCAACAACTAAGAACATCAGTGTGTTATCAACATTCTTCTCATACTAAATCCAAAACATAGCACTATACCAACTACTAGGAAAAAAAAAAATTAACTCTATCCCAGCCGAAACCAGGACAGATGGCTTCAAAGCGGTCAGCTGTCAGTATACTGGTACCTAAATAAATCCTCTTTCCAGATACTTGATTTAAGCTGCTGTTATCCAAATCTTTTCTGTCTGATAAACAGAGCAGAAATTATTGCTTATTTTTTATTTCTCAGTATAAGTGAAAAAATCTTGTATGCACACATGCACATTTCTGTAATAGTTAGTAATTTCATATACACTTCCGTAAATATTTCCTTTCATACAGAGCAAACTACATTCCCTGAACAGGTATTACAACATTCAGACTTTATTTTATGCAAGACATGAATTTGCTGTGTTGTATAAGCAGCATATTGCATCCTACTTCATTTTCCCTAGAAGTTATTTATGAAGACAGTAAGGCCATTTTAAATTTTAGGGTGGCAACATTTCTCGTGAGCCTTCCTACAAAAGCCTCGAGGGGTCTGAATGAYGACCTCTGACGATTTCAATCTTTTCTCTCTGCTATAGTTTAATACTGCAGATTTTCCTTCTAGTGAAGTCTCTCACAAACCTTCTCAGAAACTGAGTATGAAAATCCACCCCCACAAAAAAAATCAGAGAGTTTAAAGCTTTTCTTTGGAATGACAGGATGCTGAAATAGAAAAATCGAGCTGAACATCTGCTATTTCACATTTCTCTGCCTGGATTAAAAAAGTAGGAATCAACTATTAATGTTGGTGCAACATACTCACCAACAGAAAGATTTAAGAATTACTGTGCTAAAGTCTATAACTGACCATAAATAGGATTAGTAGCAAAAAGAAAGCAACCTCAAAGTAACTGGTAACTGTGTAAGAGAGAGCATACAGATAAAAAAAACCCAGACCATTTACCCTTGACCATCACTTCTCAAACACCACTTCCTTTGCAATAACTTGTTTAAAACATAAACCTTGCAAAGGGTCTAGATGGTCCACAAATTGACGCTTTCTGAATTCTAAGCAGCAGACTGATGACAAGATGTTTTGACAAGCCCTGCCAGTTGTCCCCTTCTCTTGTACAGAAATCTCTTCACCTGTCAGCAGTGGGCTAGGCACGATATGTGACACCTCTTTAACTGGCATAAAGTTGTTATACAGATTTTTATTTATGATACACATGCTACTCTGCTAATTATTATGCCGTAAGTTTCTGTTTAAACAACATTGCTATGAGACTAGACTTTTGGATTAAAAAAATCAAAAGAACAGCTATGCTATAAGATTTTCTTTTCTACTTGCATTGCTGACGAAATTTTATTAGCAAAGGAAACAAGCACTTGACGACATTTGTACAGGAATTTAATTCAAAATTTCTCTTGTCTTCGTCTAACGGGAATATAGCCCTGTAGATGACATAGGAGTGGCAGAAAAAGTGTTGCAAAGAATGAGCTGGATGAGGAAATAACAAAACCTGTCTTCTGCTCAGCATTTCAGGGTACTCTGACACAGGCGATATTTAGGAGGTAGGATTAGACTTCTCCTTGCTTAGAACATCTTGGACAACAATCTTCCAGAGGAAGCGTCACTGCCAGTTACTAAGCTGTGATCCATTGTTTGTAACATTACAGTTTCACTCTTGACAAGATCCACTGCTACAGGCTGATGTCAACTGAACATAATTTCTCTTCTGTGACTCAGAGGGTATGGGACAAGGGACCTGCCTCAAGACAGGCTCCCACATCTCTCTCTTCAGAGGGGATGTGAGACGCAAAGACAAGTCAGGGGAAGGGCCACYGTGGAGCACTGCTGTTGCAATGCTCAACAAAAAAAGATTACTTCTTTGGTGGGAAGGTGGAGCTGAATTGGTCTTCTTGCTCTAACGAAATCAATCCACATTCTGATTAGCTGCGTAGGACAGTGGAAACATGTTTATTTTTGAGAAAATGTGCTGTGCTGGTTTTGGCTGGGATAGAGTTAATTTTCTTCATAGTAGCTAGTATGGGCCTATGTTTTGGATTTGTGCTAAAAACAGTGTTGATAACGCAGAGATGTTTTCGTTATTGCTGAGCAGTGCTTACACAGAGTCAAGGCCTTTTCTGCTTCTCACCCCACCCCACCAGCGAGGAGGCTGGGGGTGCACAAGAAGCTGGGAGGGGACACAGCTGGGACAGCTGACCCCAACTGACCAAAGGGATATTCCACACCATATGGCGTCATGCTCAGCATATAAAGCTGGGGGAAGACGAAGGAAAGGGGGGACATTCAGAGTGATGGCGTTTGTCTTCCCAAGTAACCGTTATGCGTGATGGAGCCCTGCTTTCCWGGAGATGGCTGAACACCTGCCTGCCAATGGGAAGTAGTGAATGAATTCCTTGTTTTGCTTTGCTTGCGTGTGTGGCTTTTGCTTTCCCTATTAAACTGTCTTTATCTCAACCCACGAGTTTTCTCTTACTCTTCCGATTCTCTTCCCCATCCCACCAGGGGGGAGTGAGTGAGCGGCTGTGTGGTGCTTAGTTGCCGGCTGGGGTTAAACCACGACAGTCCTTTTTGGCACCCAATGTGGGGCTCAAAGGGTTCGAGATAATAACAGATTTGACTGGAATGCGCTAGACCAACTTTATAGCTGTTATGGCCGTTTAGCTATTAATTGGCAGGCTTTTGTGCTTGCCATGGGGCTTGCTTGCCTTACTGTATATCAGAGTCTAGTGCTCGTTAGTGGCTGCTTTTTGCTTTCACTGCTTGCTGTACTGCTTATCATCTTACTGTGCTATGCCTGGGAACATTTTGATAACAGCAATGGCCATGCGCCTGGGCTGGCAGATGGCCAGGGCATTGCTGCTGTTCCTGTGCTGCTGTTCTGGACAGGCTGGAACTCCAGTGTGGACTCGAGTCAAAGGGACTGTGACCTGTGGATGAGTCCACATGGGAGCAGGACACCCCGAAGCATCTGTGGCTGTGAATAAGTCCACACCAGAGCAGGTACATCTCGAAGCGTCTGTGGCCATGGTGATGTCTGTGCCACAGCAGGTATACCTCCAAAAGGATTGTGGCCCAAGGATAAGTCCACGCTGGAGAAGGTACACCTTGAAGCATCTGTGGCTGCGGGTAAGTCCATACTGCAGCAGGTACACTTTGAAGCATCAGTGGCTGTGCATGAGGTCATGCTGGAGCATCTCAAAGTGTGGGGCCATGGATAAGCCCACGACAGAGCAGGTACACCCCTGGAGGGACTGCAGCCATGGGTAAGGCCATGTTGGAGCAGGTTCACTTCTAAAGGGACTGTGGCTGTGGGTAAGGCCACGCTGGAGCAGGTGTATTTCTGAAGGCATTGTGGCCCATGGAGAAGGCCACGCTGGAACAGGTGCACCTCAAAGCACCTGTGGCTGTGGATAAGTCTATGCCGCAGCAGGTATACCCCTGGAGAGACTGTGGCTCATAGATAAGGCTCCACTTGGAGCAGGTACAACCCTAAGGGACTGCAGTCTGTGGATATGTCCAAGCTGGATCAGGGGCAAGGGGAGGAGTTGATTGCAATGTTAAACCCGATGGTCTGGTCCAAAGGGACCAGGGATGGGGATTGTAATGGAAATACCTTTAAATTGTTGTAATCCATGATTTGAGTTGCATGTTATAGAAATTACTATATATAGCAGGAACCACCTGAACCAATGGAGGGCAAGCCTTACAAGAAGCAGTGCAAGTGCAACAGTGACCTGACCTGAGCTGGCTTTGGTGCTCAGTAACTCCACGCAACACACCACCTCTCCTGTCCTGAGTGACCACCATAACAGATGGAGCCCAAAGTCATGGGCTAAATGAACTCAATGGACATTTTGTGGACGTCTGTGGACATTTTACAGACATTTCACAGGGATGGTCCACAGACTATGGGAATGATATCTGTGTATTATGTCAAAGGATAGGAAGGGGGGTGGTGGTTAATGAGGATGTATTGGATAGTGTGGGACCTGAGCATAACATAAATGGTATGGAATAAGGGGTGGAGAATGTGGGGTTAAACCACAACATGTACCTAGCAATAAGTTATGATTCTGCTACAGTGGGTGTTCTTTCATTCAGGTGTATTTTGTTTCTTTCTTGTAACATTTATGTTCATACCACACACTAACCTGGAATTTATCTTTCCATTATTAGCAAAATATAAAACAGCAATATATTTCATTAATGAAGGGATCTCTACAGAAATGCTCTTTGTGTTCTCATTTTCACCTACAAATTATTATTTTGATAAAATAATGTCTTTGTAAGAACAAAATGTACTTCAAACCTTGTGAAGTGATTACACTGTAACAGAAACTTTATTACAGTATTTTAATCACATCATCTCCAGAAACTGAAGCTACTCCAACATATTCTGTTATAACTGAAGAATTCCAATTTCTTGGTAACTTTATGTGGCTAATACATTTCATCTGTGTTCCTCTCCAAACAGAGCCCCAATTGACTTTCTTCCTTCCCATTTTGCTTACATGCACACATAATTAAAATGATAAAGCTTCCTTACAAAAAGAACAAAAATACTTTGGTAAATGACGGTGAGTAATAAAAGATCACCTATGAAAAGGTTAGAAAAACCTCAATGGACAAATTCAGTCCTAAAATAGTAACAATCCTATAGGTAATTAAATTGCCATAGAAATTTTCATCAGCTTTTGCTGAAGCTATCGTTCAGATTGGTTAGGTCAGTCTTCTCAAAGGTTCTTTACAAGGGTGTTCAGGGGATCCCATTTCACTTACCGACCTCCCTAAGAGTTACTGAAAATTATGGTCAACTAGAACATACGGGGAACATAATTTTCTAATTAAGAATAAAGAAAGCAACAAATTGTCAAGCACAGCTGTAGTGTCTGGGTATCTGAAACTGCTAAAAAAATAATAGGAAGAAAATGCTCAAACACAATTTTAGCACTCCAAGAAAATACAGCTGATACAAAATAATAATAGAATTTGAAAACAATGCTTATACTTCTGGCTGCAACATTGAGCACACAGAGACACAGAATTAAAGCAAATAATTTTGATATTCAATTAACCAATTAGCCAGTATCTGGAGAATTCACTAGTCAAACAGAACCAGCAGCCAAATAAAGACTAAGTTAAAAAAAAAAGTATACTTGGAATAATGGCATAAGCTTCACACTGTTTTTTTTGCTACTGAATTTACTGGGAATATACTGCTTCAGTCAGACAGTACTTTTTAGGGTCAATCAAAAAAATCATACTCAGATGTTAGGACAACCTCTTCTAGGAAGAATACACTTCAAAGCCATGTTACATATGAACATTTTCATAGTTGAGAAGCAGAGGCAATGTCCATTGGGATTCTTCACTAATTCCAAAAGCTTGCTGGGTCCTATCTTTCAAGACCCAAGAGGATATGAAGGAAGTAAGTTAATAGGACAGAATTAATTTCTGTAATTGAAAAACTGAAATACAACATAGGATGAGATTACAGGAAACAAAGTGATGTAACTCCACCAAACAGCAAGTATAAATTTGTAACGTGCACAAAATCTTCTGTAATTGTAACAATGCATTTTAAAGCCACAGTACTTTTGGCACTTTGATAAACAATAGGGTGAAACTGATGTCCCATTAAAGTCACCTGGGCAGGTCTAGGATTTTGTTCTGCAGCATTAGGTAAGAAGACTAAGCAGGCTAGTAGAAGTTTATTACAGCAGTATGGCATGCATTCATTTAGAACTACTACACAAAAAAATTATATTTATGAATGTACAGATTGTAGCTACTAATTTCATGATGTAAATGGAGGCACAGAGTACGTCTTAGCAGTTATTTATCTTTCAACAAAAGCAACATTACCATAAAATATTATCTGTAATCCTTCGATGCAGGCAAGGTTCTTGTTTAAGGGTTAAAATTTTTCAGAAAGTATTCCAGAAAAAAAAACCTTAAATATGATCATCTTCTCATATCTAAAATGGATCTCAAGCTTTTGAATTTATCTTAGCACTGGTACACCTTATTTAAAAAGCTTAACTGCTCATGCAGCAAAACCACCATATACATTCATTAAAAGTCTCAAGATACCTGGATTTACAGAAGTGAATACACTGCCCTATACATCATGCATTTGACCCAACTTAGACATACGACAAAATGAACACTCAGATCTGACTATGGTAGCCAACATACAAACCAATTCATCATCAGCAGACAAGGCATCTCAAAAATTTCACTGCTGACAGCCTGAAAGTCCTTGCAAGACTGACACTAAGAAGGTATAAAAGAGTTTGGAAATTTGTAGAAATATAAACAAAACTGGAACACAGAGCTTACAATGTTTTCATGTGAAGAACAGTTCAAAATACACACAAGGAAAAAAGGAACATCAGAAAGGGTTATTTCAGACTCACTGCTCTAAATGATACAAAATGAACTGCAAACTATTGTGGCAAAGCGCTCTATTCTAGTTTGATATCAGAATATATATCCCCTTTTTGAAAAATTCAATAGATTTCTAATACTGCCCACTACTATTAACATGTTAGTTAAAGATGGTTTTATTTTTAATTATCTATACTGACAGTAAGAAAGGACACTACTTCCTACTTTGCATCTAGTAAAACAGTGGGGGAAAAAAAGGAGAAACCATCCAAATAATCTTACTAGACTTCTTCAGAGGACAGATCTCGCACAAGAGCATCCCACATAATTCAGGACTCTCAAGTGAGGTCTTGGAAACTTTCTGATGTTAGCTACTAATTTTAATTTCCTTAATGTGGGCAGTATCCTATGTCCTTGTTTAGCAGAACAGAAAAAGTCTTTTCTAATGAGGAAACATAACACGCAAAGACAAAAGACCCAATACAGTGAAGCACACAAAGCGAACCAATGCCATTTAGTTTGATTGTGCTGGGTTGGTTGCCTCCTTAGTAGCTGATAAACTGTGATCACTTTTAGATGTATTATTTATGTTAGTTCTTCAGGCAAAAGCAGGGCATGTTTGGAGCAACAAAGCTCACTTTTATATTGTTCAAAGACCTGCCTATCTTAAAAAGAATAAAACTTGTTAGGCTACATACTTTTCATTTTATGGCTTTCACAGTGCATTCAATGGGAAGCTAGGACTTTATTTTGGGTCTTAAAGGACATACTTGAGGGCTAAAGCCCTCAAGCAGAAGATGCGACATAAAGCCTTTGTGAAGGGTACGACCAGCACAAATGCTTAGAGTGCACATGACAAATTCAAATCCTCTAGCACCCAACATTTTGTTACTAAAAAGAAGTTCTTAGCCCTCATTCTGCAGATAAACCTTCAAAAGTAATAAAATTTAACTGGTGGAGACAACCTGAAAGAAAAACTCAGTGATGCGAACTCTGCCCTTCTTAAGCCTGAGTGCAGTCTTAGCTCTGAAGTCCATCACTGTCAACTTTAGTCACTTAACCATGGATCATTTAGTGAATACATGGAGTATGAAATGGCAACAAAACAGACTCAGCTGGGAACTGGAGATGCTGCTGGGAAGAAAATGCAGAGAAAAGCACGAAGGTGTGTCAAAAAACAACTACCAATGAGAGAAACAAGAAAATTTCTTCATAGCAGTCCGTATGTGGCTGTGCTTTGTATTTGTGGCCAAAACAGTGGTGGTAACACACCAGTGTTTTGGCTATTGCTGAACAGTGCTTGCACAGTGTCAATACTTCCTTCTCCCCGCCACTGCAGGCAGGCTGGGGGTGTGTAAGGGACGAGGCCCAAGTGACCGTGCTGTGAGCACAAACAATGCCCCAAGAGAAAGCTCCAGAAGCCAGCCATGGGGACGGGCTCAGTGTCACTCTCCTTGACTGACTGGTGGCTCAACCACTCCTGAAACCAGGGTGAGGGAAGATTCCAGAAGCCATGGACTGGGACCAATAAATAGGGGCGCACATGAACCTCCTTGGGGTGCTCTTCACACCGACACCCCCCGTTGGCAGGTCCGATGCTGGATCCAGGGTTGGTGATCTGTCTCTCTTGCTCGCTCCCTACCTTTCTCTTCCTGTTTTTCCTCTCTCTCTCCTTCTTCTCGTTCTCAAGTAATACAAGGCCTACCTCAACTTCTCGTTAAAGCCAGTTAGCTTATGTGGTGTATTAATGCATAGAGGGTTGGTGCGTATAGAGTGTTTGTTCTATTAAAAGTTGATGTTTGCATATGGACCTTGAGTGTTATCTCACCTTAGTCCACACCAAGGGGATTTGCGGACCTTAGTCACTCTCCCCTTCTTGTAGGTGGGATGTGACATATTAATTGGCATCACGGACAGGATCCCCTCAGTGTTGGAAGGTCCTAAGGGATACCGACGCTCCACCCGGTCAGTGTAGGCGGGGAGAGCTGGGAAGTGACCTCTCAGCGATAAGCCAGGAGAGGTTTGAGCAGTGGCAAGCCATGGCTGCCCGGGAAATGCTGGTGCTTGACTGCTCCCCTGTTATTGAAAAGTTGAAGGAACATAAGGCATGCCCTTCCCCACCAGGGATGGCATGGGCCCAAGTTAGTTGGCACGACCCAAAAGCTGTAGCGGACAAAATTACAACACTTATGAAAGAACAAAAGGCACAACTGGGAAAAGGAAAACCCACGGTGTGTGCTGTGTTGGGAGTAGCACTAGTGGCAGCCCAGAAGGAGAGGCACCTGGTTAAGCGAACTAACGATGAAATGGTTGAATCCTTGCAAGAACAGATAAAAACCCTGCAAGGTCAACTAGCCACTGAGCATAATACTACTCAGCGACTGCACGTGGCCCTGTCAGATGCATTGGACCGAGAGAAAATTTTACGGTCCAAATTAGAGGAAGGGGGACAAAAATCTCCCGATCGTACAGATCTTGCTTCTGTTCTGGACAGTGTGCTGGGATTTATGAGCTTGGCGCAGGCGGCCGGAAAACAGAGCCTAAGATCCTTGTATCTGGTTAAGGAGCTAGAAATTGAACAAGAAATATTTTACCCTGAAAATGGGGAAGTGGCGATGGGGCCGGTGATTAAAACAGAGACCACTGATGACGGCCAAGGTGGAGGAGCCCCACAGATTACTACCCGGACGGTGCCGTACTCAGCAGCCAAAATGTCAAAAAGCCAGGAAAAATACACCAGGTTAGCCCAAGAAACTGAAACGGAATATGTATGGAAAGTATCGCTAACCAGTGGCGACCGAGTCTTGTTGTCTGAAGATGAAGCCCAGGGGCATTGGGGGCCAGGGATTTTCCTAACTACTGATGACCCCAGGGGACCGTGGTCGTTAACTCAACGAGCTGCCTATTGGGCAGGGGGTCCAAACCCCTTGGAAAGGGGAGATCCATTATGCATTGAAACCCCAACTATCAACCATTTGATTGAGAGTTTGCAGAAGGCTGCCTGTCTCCAATTAATGCATGACAGACGTTTAGTCCCTCAACAACCTTCCCCAATGTTATTAATTGCTAACCCTGATAGAATGACTCCCCTGATCCAGGGTTTGCCTGATTCTTTGAAACTATATGCAGTACAAGACCATTTGYGGGACACGTTGGCACCATGAGGAGGGAGACGGGCACGAGGAGGGCCCATGACTTAGGGAGAAGTAGCCCAAGAGTTGATAAATTATGGTAGGAGAATGGGGCTCACGGGGGGAGCTACAAAACCGAAAACTGCGTTGCGAAGGGCCGAAAAAAAGCAGGAAAATCGACCCCCCTCCGCACGAACCTCAGGGGCAAGGAGAAACTTATTGTGGGCTGAGGGAATCGAAAAAGGGATTCCCCGGGATTTAATGGATGGTATGCCTACTATGACCTTAGAGAAGCTCATTTGAGCATGGAAAGACAAAAGGGAAGTGCCCCCCCCGTTTGAACAGCCCACTCGGGAGAGTATGAGGGCGGAACCCCAATTCGACGATAGGACAATAATTGCCTCTAAGGCCCCTACTGCCCCTGAAAAGGACTTGATTGGTCCGGGAACGGGAAACCGGACAGGCCATCCCCAATAAGTGAGCCAGGGGATGGCCAGTGGGTCCATTTAAGAAGGCTCACAGAAAATAGTAAAGGGGACTTGTTAATTACATTTCCCCTCGGCCCCTTTAAGACCCCAGTTATGTTCCTAGTACACACAAGTGCTCAGATGTCGGCACTTCAGGCAGATGTTGCTAACCRCAATGGTATAGTTACCGATAAAAAACAAATTTGGGTCATGGATGTTTTCAGAAACTCTAAGCTGCAGCCCACAGCTCGAGTCAAGTGCTGATTGCTGGGAAATACATTCCCTATTGAGGTTACGATGATACTGGGTATATTGCCTACGAATATTTTGGGACTCGACATGTTGAGGGGGCGAGGATGGGTAGACTCAAAGGGGAGGGAGTGGAAATTCGGACTCCCAAAGGCTTTTATAAGACTTTTACAATCGGTGCCTGCGCTCCCCCCGTCCAAAATCGTTAATGTAAAACCCTATACCCTACCATTGGGAGCAAGGGAGGGAATAGCTCCCGTGATAGCTGAACTGTGAGAACAGGGGATAATCATACCGACTCACTCACCTTATAACTCCCCGGTATGGCCAGTCCACAAACTCAATGGAAAATGGCGACTGACAATTGATTATCAGCGTCTAAATGCCACTACGGGCCCCTTGACAGCTGCAGTGCCCAATATGGCCAAATTAATTGCAACCATACAGGAACAAGCCCACCAAATTTTAGCAACCATGGACGTAAAAGATATATTTTTTATGGTCCCCTTACAGGAAGCGGATAGAGATCGCTTCGCCTTTACATGGGAAGACGTGCAATTCACCTTCACACGCCTCCCAGGGATATCGCCATTCGCCAACCATTGCACGCTTCGCACTGGCACAAGAGCTTGCCCGAGTTACTCCCGGAGAGGGGGTCAAAATATATCAATATATCAATGATAGAAATAAGAACTTTATAGAACTAAGAACTTTCATTCGAGATATGTGTATTTGTTGGGGTTTTCCAGTGGGCTACAAATCATGTGTGATGATGGCTATTGTTTAGATATAAAGCAGTCTTTTCCAAAACAACACTACTGGAAAAAAGAATATGAAATAATTTTTATAGGCTTTGGAAGGAATGTCTAATGCAGTATGATGAAGCTAAGCTAAACCAAGTCCTCCTTATGGAGAGAATGAATCAAGCACAAGATTAGCCTTAATATACTGGCAAACCTTTTACTTTCAGTCGTGTAATTGTTGGTATCCACATGTTTGGCATCATTATAATCTGGCATTATTGCTACAGCAATATTCTATGGCAACTCTGCGGCATTGAAATAAGTTTGCTGTATACTTTTTGCTAATTTAACAATGTGCTTACTGCAGTGGACCATGTTTTGGAAATCTTTTATTCCTAAGAAAAAAACAACAGCAGGAAAACCACTCTCATTGCTTGATAGAATACAAGAGTACAGCATGTTACTATGTAATATAATTGTTATTAATGAGGCAGTGCAATAGCTAAAGCTATGCTAGTATTCCCAGAACACATTGTCTTTTTCAGAGCATATTTTTCATTTTCAGAAATTCCGACATGGCATTAAAAATTTTCTACAGAAATAAAATTAAAATGCCACTGACTGAAGTTTTTTAAAACATGGCTGGACATTTTTTCTGCTATTAAATGATAAAAATTTAGTAACTTCTGTAATTTCAGACTAGTTTTAAAAATACTTGTAGAGAGTAGTTAATTGTAACTATGTTTATGATGTACTGCCATGTCCACTCAGGCTACATTTAGCACAAAAGTAAGGAGCCAAATATAAGAGTGAAAATCTGTCTTTCCTAGAATCAACTGAGGACTAAGTTCAACCTCAGGGTACATCTTCAGACTTTGGTTATCCAATGCTATCAGCACGCAGGCCACCCAGGCACAATTACTAGGTAGGATGCTCCTATCCGTTGTTCTTGCATTACTGGGTGGAAATTAAAATGTACCCCACAGAATTAGGTATGTTCGTTTCTTAGGAAACACTGGAATCACCAGATACATAGTTTGCATTGTACTTTTGCTATTTGTTACCATGCCCATTTTTTAACCCAGGGATATGCTCAGTGCCTTGTGGAAGGAAGGTTGTACATAACTAGATCAGCAGGCTGTGCTTAGTGCCTAAGAAGTGCTCTGTAAAATGATTGCTGTCAATTACTTTTCATTACAGAAATGGAACAGACAGCTGGAACTGGGGTCTCAGATTTGCCCATTCAGAATTAAACAAATAAATATTTGTATTAATATCTCTTACAAATTCCCCCACATGCATAGTTACTGAAGCTGATCTTAATTAAATAAGAATCAACACATGCTTCTTTCCACAGTACTGGTCCTCCCCATCCCAGCCCCCCCAAATATTTTAAGATTTCATATATCACATAGGAGAACATTTAATTTCAGAGTTCTTAATTTTTTGAATAATGTTTCAGATTCTGCTGCTGAAAAAGTAGTCCTTCTCAAAAAAAATCCTAAACCCAGTAATTTCTATAGCAGTATAAAAATGCTATAGAGCCAAAATACAAACTCCCTGACTATACTGCAAAGCAATGTATCAGTGGACATGCTAGGTTAGAATAATTAATGATTTAAGTATGGATTATTAAATACATTAAATATGTAAGGCTACAAAAGCTCCAAAAACAAAATACAGAAGTCCATCTTAAAAATTTATGAAGATAAAAGATGGATCAGTTTTTATATTCACATTATAGAGTCAGGGTATCAATACACTGTGATTATGCACTAGCCCTCAACTTAATTCCATTCGCAGCAAATCAGTTCTGGATAATGTCTCATACATTTCCACTGAGAATAATTACATTGTTATAGCCATCATAAGAAACATCCATCAAGTGAAGACGACTTGCTGATAGGAAACAGTATGAATGCAAATGACCAAAACTCTAACATCAGCACATTTTCTAGCAGGATTGTTAGAATATTAAACAAATGAATAATTAGCAAAAATAGTAAGTATAAAGCCATGCTTTCATGTTATAGCTCAGCTGATCTATCAGCTAACATTTCTTTGCCTCCAACCACGCAGTTCCAACTATACTCTTATGCTGGCTGCAGCAACCTACTGAACCCAGCATGAGCTGATGTGGCAGAAAAATCAATAGAGAGCTATTTAGTTTTTGCCTTTTTTCCTCTCTGGGCACTGTGGAGTCAGATGAGACAAGAGAAGTAGACAGCTGTGGCCAGAATTGTACGGGGATTCCTTTTCACCCACTGTAACATGAAACCACTACCTACCTTGCCTACTCACACTATCATGTAAACTAAAAAGATAACTAGATACTGGCATATTTTGGCACTGCCATGTGGTTCTGACTATGTTGGTATTTTGAACAAAGAACTGTGCAAATTGCCCAGAAAGTCATTCATAAAACTATGTTGCAATAGCATATCACTGACATGGTGAGTCATATACTTTCCTTACTGCTCATGCCTGGCAAAAGCAAAACACAATTCCTGAAAAGTTYTGGGTCAGTCACAAATCCACTGTGCCAGTCCACCATTCTGACAGGCCAGTGTTCTTCAGACAGCCTAAACAAAGTCACTAGTAAGAACCCCGCAGAAAGGCACAAGATTCAGGATAGTACAAGTATCGTACCTTTTGCTCTGCCTTGTGCCAAAAACCTAACTTGGTTAGTAAGCTTGTCAAAAGGACCATCCTGTAAAGTAGCAGGTACCTTGAACTCCTACTGAGCTTCCAGAAGAAATGTCCTATAGAAGATGCATCTTGCACCAACAGGCTCTAAATCAGGAAAAGTGAACTATTGGCATTGATAAGAAGTTTGCACTTCAGCACAAATTTTTGTTGAAACAAAATTTTGACAAAGCACTGGGTTTTTCTGAATAAATTTGACACTAAACACAGAAATTTCATAAACACAAAAGAGTTCAACATTATTGCTCTACACTAGACTAGGGGGGTTTCCTTAGAGAAATTCCTAAGATCACAGGAAAATACAGAGGATGTTCTTGGATAAACAATGGAAATGGCCGCAATTTGCTTTTTACTAATGTCTTAATTCACCTCTTGCTTAGAAGTAGAAACATAGAGCCAAGTGAATGAAAGATGCTCTCCATTCTGTCTGTTCCGCATCCCCCCCAAAGTTCCTGGCCTCTTTCTTCAACATCCAAATATAAGTGCGAGTTGACAGGCACCACTCTGTCCCTATTTTCTACTTCTTAGATTTCACTTGTGTGCATCCAAGAAGTCATAGCCTCCAGAGAGCCTGCTCCGCTTCACCCCTCTCCCCTTTCTTCTTTTTAGTCCAGCTTCAAAACAAAGCACAGTAGAAGCGGGGAAGGTACATGCATTTGCAGTCCAGTTCCACTACCTTTTGTTCTTCTTCCACCTCCAGCTGCAGTCCTATCCAACACAGCAGGAGCATGACAGATGCATGACAGAGACAGATGAAGAAAAAAACCTGTATTTCCTCTACTTTCTTAGGCTAAGCGGTCTCACTCTTGGACTCAAGATTCACAGTTTGTCAGCGAACTTCCAGCTAGCTCTGTCTTTGCCAGCTCTCTTCCCTCTCCACACACAAAGGACCCCTTACAAACCAGTATCTGGGGCACAAAGGAGTGCAGAAGGTGACATGTGAGCTACATTTGGGCCGTAGTTTACTAGTTGAGGGGTCTTGCTGTGGAGGTTTCAACACCTATGGCACTAAAATGTACCATTTTAGTGCACATTCCGTACCTCATCTATATGGCTAGGAAAATACTGACAAACATTTTTTACAGTATCCATTTTGAGGTGTAAGAATTGTTTTCTTCCTCACTCTCACTCTTTCTTCACACACTCCGCCTGCTTTTCATGAAGAATTACTTGAACAATTGAACTCTACCTGCAATAAACGATGATAAAAAGCATACTGCATGCAAAAATACAGCAAGTCTGTTCCCACAAAACATGCACACCCATATTTGAAAAATGACAGAAGACTGATGGAAGACAAGTAGGAAAAAAACTTGTCTTAAAGCATAAATAAGAAATTGAAGATAAGATGATGAGAAAACACACATGAGACTTCAAAAAAGCAACTGCAGTGGTCCAAAACCTTTTGTTATGGTACCATGTGTAGCGCACGGAAGGGTGAAAAGAGACAAACTGCTGCCAAGAGCACAGGGAGAAGATTAGGTAGAGAAACTTAGGACAGACAAACAGATACTCTGAATCTCATCTAACCAGATCACTGGATTTGTTGAGATTCAAAAGGCTGAACAAAATCTCTGTTAGAAGCAAGAGAAAAATGTATCTTTGTAGCTGAAGGTGATGAAATAGTGCTGTAGACAAAGTGAAACAGAGAATTCATACAACGTGCTGCTAGAGATAAAATTCAGTAAGATCTTCCACTGCTATTGCCCAAGACAGGTTTTACAGAAGTTCCATCCAGAGAACATGCAGAGAACAACTGGGAGCCCATCTCAGCACTCTGGCTGAGCAACCACCTCCTACCACGGCTCTCCATTAAAAAGTGAGATTATATTTTACTAATAGTGGATCAAGTTAATCCCAGGAGATCCTCATCACATTCTGTCCCCACTGCGGTGGGTCACATATTGTGCTTTTCAGCATATGTCTCTAAAATTCAATACTGCTCACACATTTGTATAAAAATAGTTTCAATGCACTAGTCAATGCTAATTTTATACTTAACCTAAAGGGAATTGGGATACTTTTAGAACAAAAGAAATCCAAAAGACAGACATTCACACAGTAGTTAATACCATTCTAAATATGGATATATTCCATAGATTAGCGGATTTCAATCCAGAAAGATTTATCCAGTAGTAATTCTAATGCATTATTTATATCCTCCTAAAACAGCTTACTTTTAGAAACCAGATTGGTCTGTTGTGCTGTGCTGCAGAGGGGAACAACAACATATTGCCACAGCGACTACAAAAATGGTGTTCTGCTTTTCAGTTTAGTAGTTCCCTGTAGAAGAGATTTGATCATCCAGAAGAAATCTGTTTCTGTTCAGCATTTTTTCTAATGCATAAAACCAAAATTCAGTTTGCTAGTATACCAAAATCAGTATTCCTCTTTACTGTAACATAATTAACACTCTCATTTCAGTCTGGATTTTGGACCCACCTCAAGGGGAGTACTACTTCACAGTACAAGCTGTGTCATTATACAGCCAAGAGAAACTACCAGGTCTGCCTGTATCTAATCTTCAAACAATCTCTTTACATACCTTCTCATACAACCTTGCCTGTTTTGTAGCAAGTGAGATTGAGCACCAAACCCACTTAACACCTGGAAAAAATGCAAATAATAAGAACCATATACAATTGTCCATATGCAATGCTACATTTTTCTTTTTGCTATTCTAGAATCCTACTTTTCCAATGTTGTCAATAAAACAAGCAAGTAACCCTTTCTGTAAACCATAGAAAATCTGCCAACTCTGCTGCTAACAGGGAAGAATATACCTAATAGTTATCTGCTTCTGTAAGGTGCAAGATTAAGTCTCTGTGATCTTAACAGGTATGATAAGTTAAGTATATTTGGTATGCATCAGACTTGAGGAATATAAGCAAATTAACCTGACTGAAGAACAGCACGTCCTATCTAGGACGTGTTGCTTCTGGATGTGCCAGTGTTGGCAAGTCTGCTACCACAGGGCTTCGTTTCTACAGATTTTTGTTTTATGACTGGTATTTTTTCCTTTTGCGAAGTTCATGTATAGCATTTCTCACATTAGAGCACTTAAGTGTCTCCTATGTTTACCTACCTTCCTAAAATTTCCTAAATATGAGCAGTTATCTGAAGATAAAACTTACCACACCATAAATTGTGGCTGAAATGAACAAAGAGGGTAAAAAATATTAAGGAAACACACAAAAAGGAAGAATGTAAGTTTGTCTCCATATGAATGACTGGCACCCAGTTTTTACCTTTTTCCAAAATCTCAGGTGTAATGTTTTGTTCTTATCATACCTGCCTTTTTTTTTTTTTTTTTACAACAAACTTTCTCTTATATCCAATTGGAAAACAGTCAGAATGCTCCAAAATCATCTACTCTTTCCAATTCAGGGAGCCCACTGAATGTAACGCTCCACATTGCACTGTTTCTTTCACTGTTTAATGTTTTTTCTTCCTTCACCATGTCTGCAGTCAAGCCCTTTTTCATGTTTTAATGAATGTTCTTTGCTCTGTTTCTTATGAATTAAATAGCTTTCTATGATTTATTTTCTTAATCCGTGGATTACTTTGCATGAAAACTAATATGACAAGAATAACTGTGGAGTAAGCACACAGTTGGAGTTCTGTTTTTCCAGTAAAGTGCATTTCAGAGTTGTACTGTAATTCTAGCTCTCCTCTTCCTGAGACATACTAATTTTAATCTGCAGTTGGAAGCTGAGATTTTCTAAATTAGATCTATTTGGATCTTCTCATTTTACTTTTAAAAAAGTCCATGGACAAGTTTTTTCTTACCCCATTTTTTTTGTTAGACATTTCTTCATTTTCTACACAGCTTTTACCAAACCATGAATTAAAATTTTTGCATTTATGGAAGAATTAGAGAATCATGTTTCTTCATTGCTACTTACTTGCAATTTGCTTCAGAATCTGTATTGGCAGTGCACTTCAGCAAAAAGTCTAAATCACAATCAAAACTCAAAATGGCTTTTAAAAGCTATTGAACAAAATATAAATGAAATAGATGATAATGCCATTAAAAGTTAGGAGAAGCATCAAATGATTTATTTCTTTGCGTAAGTGTTCATAACGTCAAATATTTATTTGATTCTACATAATTTTACTAATCATACAAAATTGATTAGTAAAAGTAGTGCAAGCCTTCCTCACTCTGTACATCGAAGAAAATGAGATAAACACAATATGAAAATAAGATCACTTAAAATTTTTCAACTTTTTGAGCTACATAAGATTAAGATTTGATTAACCTTTTGTCAAACTGTTGGATTTCTTTTATAAAGACTATGGGAAGGAAGCCTTAGTTAATGAAGATGAATATGTTTCTTTCTGACTGATGGCATTTTCAAAAATGTGAGATCATTACTGAATCAGAATGTTTCTTTTCTTTATGTTCACTATGTCCAAATGTTTTCTTGTTCATACTCCAACCTCCAGTCTTTAGAAACAACACATCAAGTCTCCTAATGCTCAAATGAAAGGTGAAATAATTTTAATTAGAAACTTGATAGCAAATTACAAATAATGGGAACTGACAGATTTCTAGCATCTTCACAAAAAGCAGATATACTCTTGAAAGAAAATTAAAAAAGAAAAAACCCCACACGTTCCATCCCCCATAATTCTAAATTGTATTAAATGTGATGCATGTTTTTAGCTAAGTGATCTATAAAGGAAACCTTTCCCTTCTGACATGTAATCATTTTAATTTAGGTATATAAAGCACATGATATCAGAAAAAGCACTGTACCAAATAAAATCTTGGCAATAGCCAGCTTTAAAAAATATATGTCGTCACAGCTTTACTGCCATAAGGGTGTTAGATTGTAACACAGGAAACTTTTATTTAACTTATTGGTATAAGCTTGTACTTTGGATGTGAAAAAGACATTCATATGCCCAAAAGACTGCCAACTTCTTCAGCTGTAACAGTAAATACTCTCTTTCCTGACATTTAATTCTGAAATGCAGCTACCATACAACATCTCTTCAGTATTTTGTAGTACTACATATAATAATTCATTTCACTAATTTGCTAATTTTTCCATTTCCTACTAGAATCACTGATTGCTTATCAACTTCTGAAAGTTTGTATGAAATCTATTCCATTATATTCTGTTTGTGCGACATCTTTTTGATGCGCACAATGACTTCTACTTCTCTGTAGAGAAGCCTGCAGTTTTCCCTAAAACAGTTGAAGAAATGTAAAGAAAAGAAAAATTCTTTTCAGACAGCATTATTTTCTCCCAAATGCAGACATGAGGAAAAAAAAATGCTTAGAAGTTGGATACCATAAAATTTAAAGGGGGGTCATGGATGAGAAACATTCATAGCTACATTGACCACTACACAGCATGAAGAAATAGTTCTTTAAAAAAAAAGGTGGGGAGCTTTAATTCTCCCAGATGTAAGGAATTTCTTTTTTCCTGAAAAAAATTTATTTTTTAATTTGAAGAACCAAGGCCTGCACTCTACTTAAATCTCCATGCAAGCAGCATTTAATTTACCTCAGTTTATACATATTCAGAGAGTTTAGTACCATGAAAACCAACTAGAAATATAAAACTTACTGAAATTCTTTGTCACTGAGTCAGTAACAATTTGTAGAAGTGAAGGGCTACAGGCCTGGGGCACAAAATTCTATAAAATTTACAACAATACATTCTTTTCTTATGTAAAGTCTCATCTTAAACTCTCTCCTTACTGTGTGGTCCTTCTGGTAATACACAGTAAATCTCATAAATATGAAAATATCTTGTATTCTTGTTCATACCACTGCTGAACTTTGATTCTTATCTGCCATGAGTCATCTTTTATAACTGCAATTTAGTCTCCTCTTCACTCTATCTGTGTAATAAGAATCCATGCTGAAATTATGGGATGCACCTAAATGCACACCATCGCAACCTACCTCCATGAACTGGTCATTGTCTTTCTTAGCTGAGGGACAGCAAGTCACATAAATTGCTATGATCTAAGTTGTCTGTGGGCTTCTAGAAAAACTAAAATAATAGTTTCTAATACTTACAGTTTATACAAGAAAAAAGCATACAGTATTTCTACACTTCTAGGCTGTTCATCAATATTTTCTTGGAATAGCAATCAATGTAACGTTGGAACAGCAGTAATGATCCGTATGTTATTTAGTAAAAAAAGCCCACTTTTTTTGGCAGACAATAAAATATGTAACTCACTTCACTGGGCTTAGTTTCTTTCCTGTGTTGCTTTTGTCCAGCAAGATACAATGTCTGCGAGGATGGATCAGATCTTATCCATGGCATGGCATATTACCCCAGCTGTTGATCCTTAGAGATKTAGTGCTACCAGTACAACATTACTATTTCAGGTAGAGATGGCTGCATTTGGAGACTTTGTGTGTCTCTCCAGAAAAACTACACATTAACAAGGATGCTGGAAAAGCACAAAAAGGTCAGTGAAAACCATTGCCTCTTCTTAGCATACTAACCACCAAAGGTGGCCTAACACGTGAAGTAGCAGATGACCTCCTCTTTTGCAAGATGGGCACTTAATGCACCACAGCTCATGGACTTCGGCTATGCTGAGATTATTCTATAGTATCTGTACATTCTGAAAGTATCTTATAGACAAGCATCTTATTCATATATATTTCACTTAAATGAAGGAATATATTCACAGCACAGCCAGATATTTTGGCCTTTAGTAAAGCTACATTATGACAGTGTAGCTATACTATATTCTAGTCTATATATTCTAGCTTCAAGATGATAATAAAAAATGTTAGAGTACATACAGATACACTGAGACAATCCTGAGTCGCTGTATTTATCCAGTAGCTCCCTGAGTAATTTTCCCTCCTTTCCAACATATGAGTGAAATGTTAAGTAGTTTACAATACAATCCATGACAGAAGGCAAGCAGAGTTTCTTCCTGACAAACCCCTGGCAAATTTGCAAGGCTGTTTATCCCACTGGTTATTATTAACACCAAATTGTGTAAAAGACATATCAAACAGTAGAAGAGGTCAGGTCAGGCAACGCCTTCAAAAGCTGTAATCACAAATAACAGCATGAAAAGACTGCGGCTAAAAGTAATTAGTAATTAAAGTCATTAAAAAGTAATTAAACTCTACAGTGTTGGGGTTTAAAGGCTTGCAACAGGACCTCCAGATACACCTCAGAAACCAGTTTTGCATGTTATTTCCCTCAGATACAACTTCCACAGAAACCACAGTGGCAATTTAACAAAAGTCAGTCATGCATTTGGGCATGAATCCATCATTCTTAGTACCTTCTTGTTAATCCAGTTTATAATCAGTGACAGAATTAATCTCCTAATTACAAAAGTCACCATGTAGTAACAATAGTTACAACCAAAGCAAAAGCAAAGATAGACAAGCTTTGGCTCAGAGCTCCTCATGCCCGAAATTTTTCCCTTCCTTCTACCAGCTAGTTAAAAAAGATACTGCTTCTTATTTGTAACCATGTAGCCCTGTAATGCAGTATTGCCACTGCTAGAACAGCCACAAGCTTTGTACTGAACTTGCAAGACCTCAGGGCTGAGGCTGGCCATGCTTGCTCTGGCTCAACTTCCCTTGCCCTGCCTGCCGCTTGGTTTTACTGGGTCTAGCTGTGACAGCAATTTCTTTAACTGACCAGATGTCTGTGGCTAATTTGTTTTACTATTGTTATCTTTGTATGGTACAACCACTGACAGCGATTATTCCATGTTGAATGAGATATTTACAACTCTAATATAATGATGTAGTGTAAAGAAATACAGGCCTGCTAAAGATAGCAGAGGCCTTGAGAAATGGAGACCCAGGACGCAACATGGAGGAATACAGGCATGGGATCACATGAGATGGGGCACTGCGTTGGCACTGGAGACCACAACAGCTATAAGCAACTTCCCAGGGGTCTGTTAAAGAAATGCAGACTTGGGCCTGGACAGAATTGGTTTTAAGGGTAACAAACAGAACAAAGAAACTGTATCTTACTACATAAAAGGCACCACATAAGGTAATTTGGATGTAGCATGAAGCTGCAGAGCAGTGAACAAAGAGCAAAGGTATAAAAGTGTGTCACCAAACACACAAAAATGACCTCAAGTGGATTCTGGGGTAAAGAAAAAGAAACCATCAACATGAACATCATATTGCTCCCAGTGAAGGACTCCAGCTGCTGGCAAGCCGCAGTAACACCCCCCMCCACCAGACCCCAAGGTCTGCTGCCAGCCCGCAGACCCCGAGGCGCAGCGCCATGGGCAGAACCGCAGGAACTGGGGAGGAACAAGTGAGTGCGTACAACAGTCTCAATGGCAGTATTATTTTTTCTTTTTTCTTTAACAATTAAATCTGGACTAACAATAATCACACTCTTAAGAGTTCAGCTATATGAAGAATAAATTCTTGGCTTTATACGCACAACGTGTGCTTCTTCTTTGCCAAGACGTGAGTGTAACACGCTGCAGCCTTGCTGTTAAATGGCTCTTAAACCATTAATGCTATAGCACCATCAGTGCAATATTACTATTTCAGAAAGAGTAAATCATAAATGTATCAGGCCAGGGACTGTGAACTCTGCAAATGCATGTTAACACAGAAGCACTTCAGGCTTCTTTATCTCAAAGTTTATTGTGCTTTAAACCTAAGTTCAACCATTTAAGTATAGAACTTAAAAATTGCTATGTTATTTTGAGAACTTATCCAGACCAGGAGTAGTTTTGAACACTGAAATCAGAGTTTCCACCTTTCCCAAGTTGGAAAGGTTTATATTAATATTTGATCTTCATTTCTCTTACAGCCACTAGAGGAAGTGAATGAGAAAGCTGGTGCAGATACAGTATGAGCTGCACAGAGTCAAAATGCTCTCCCACTATTGCATCACTCAATCTTAATTCTGGGGATTCACAGCTAGTCAGTCACTGCAACTGAATATTACTTCATATTAAATCCACTATCTTTTGGTACAGATCTCAGGGTATGGGATTAGGACTGCCCCTTTTCCCCTGTGTTTCCTCTTTCCCTATTTTAAGCAACTTCTCCAGGGCCTCATATTTCCCTAACAAAGGTCACAATTGAGACCTTGTAGTTACTGCTTGCCTCCTCCAGCTGTGATTTCATTTCTCTTCCTTCTCTTCCTGCTTTACTTTGGTACCAACACTAAATAATGCTTTTAGCCCTCCAACAGCCAGTTCAGGAATCCATAAGCAGTCTGAGGATAATTCTTGTTACGAATATAATCATAGAAAGAGTGACTGAAATCCAAGAACATAAATGCATGACAAGACGCCTGAGGGATTTAGTTTAAATACAAACATGACAGTGCAAGAAAAAGAATTATAAACCAATGTATACATGAAAAAGAGACAAGCATAGAKTAAGTGAACTAAGGGCACAAGTTAAACCTTTGAAGCCTAGCGCCTTCACTACAAGACTGTCAGTTGCTAGAGAACATCAGTATGGACTTGAAAGCTCAAGGCTGCAGGGCAAGATAACAGTGTGGATAAACAATGCAGGATCTCACCCACCTGTTTATCCTGAGTTCACATTAACACTGGGAGCATGAAAGCAAACTCACTTCATGGAAACGGACCACTAGTCACCTTTATAAGACAAAAACTTTTGTGTTTTAAAAAAGATACAAAAGAACTGGTGATGTGCCAAGATATAAAATGAAGCAAAAAGGCCAATAATATTTTTTCCGATGGATCAGGATCATTTCCAAGAGGCTACTGCAGTTTTGAAGCTGGCTACATAGTCTTCCTCTATGTAAAATGATTGTGAAGAGAAATGAAATAAAACTGGAGGAGCCAGAAATGGTATTTCTGTCTGAGATCTTCCAGAAAATTATTACAAGATTCAGACATGAGCAAACAATGCAAACATATAACAAGATATACACAAAAGGGAATTTATAACAGAAATACTTCATCTTCTTAGCTATAGCAACAACAACAAGAACGATTACTAATATTGGCAATTCCTGGACTTAAGTAGTTATTATCATACCCTAACAATATACCAGAAACCTAAAAATCCCCCCTGAACACAAATGTGCATGCGCACACACACAAAATGCAAGTATTCCCCTCACAGGCATTAAGAGCTTTCCCTTGTAGAGCAGACAGAGGAAGCTTGGGTCCCTCTGCTGTTAGCATGCTAGCTCAGTCCCACACCTACACCCCAGAGCCTGCATCAGTGCAGGCCTCCGGCAGCAAGTGCAGGACAGGAGCTCACAGAATAGCTCCTATTTACAATCCAAGGTGTATATACTTCAACTTAATAATGGAGTGCATTCTGCCACCACACAACGTTTATGGGCACATTTTGGCTTACTGCAAGACAGAAAAAACATTTGACAGATAAAGTTATCACATTACAAAATAAACTTAGAGAAGCAGCCTATGCATTTACAAAGAAATTACAAAGTCTGAACAGGTCTCTTCTCTCGGACTGCTCTCCAGAAAAGCTTTAATTAAAGATAAAAATGAGATGCACAGTATCTTTAACAGAGAGAGCTTAGAAGAGATTCACCTCACATCAGGGTTCTGCTGCACTGAAGTACTTCTTAAAAGAGCACTTAAATGAAATACTTCCCATTGTCATTTATCAAAACTCTTTCACTCCATCCACTCAGAGGTTTATGCTTTTTTCTCATTGTGAAGTTTTACTATCTGATTGCCTAAGCATATGTGGTAAGTATGCTGGAAATTATGGTTACAAAGTACCACAGATCAGCTTCCAATTGTAAGTACCACTGTAACAAAATGCACATTTTTACAAGGAGAGGTGTCAGAACGCTGAAGAAAAAGGACAGCAAGTGGAACTTTGAAGAAAAGGGAGGATACCTAGACTGGCACACAAGAGGGGAGCAGCCATGAAAAGGAGTGCGTGGCAGAGGAGCATCCCCTTTTGCAACACGTCAGACTGTAAAGAGGATGTGATTTTCTAGATCCGCATTTTCCTGGGAAGATACCACAGCGATGGGAAACACAGCTGCACTAGCCACACATGCTGCTTGACGCAGAGTCTGATAAGTAGGCCCATTTAAATATTCCATGCCACAGTCACAGACTTTCATCAAGGTTAAAGAAATCAATGCAAAACCAAAATATCTTCCCCTCAAAACTACTATTCGAAACCACATGATTTATTTTACATACTTATTTTTTAATTTTTTGTACTTTGTAAACCGTATGCTTACTGATTAGACATACCAGTCTTAACAACTGTCTATCATTTGCTACATGAAACTTAAAAATAATGTAGGAATTGGTTAAGCATGGTTTAACACGAAAAAGATCTGAAAGTGTATTTTTCTTTCTTAGCTATCACAAATTTGGAAAATTTGTACAGCATTTTATTCTTGAAAGTAACATCTAACAAAGATTAAAGTAGCTGGAGAGACTGCAGATGACACGACTGTGCACATACTCATATATACTGTGTTTGTGCATCATCATTTCATTTAACAGAAACAATGAGGCCTGGAATTTTTAAAGCCATTTTAGGGACTTGGACACCTAAGAATCTTTAGACTTATTAGAAAACAAGTATTCAATATTAAGACATTGAGATCTTGGACAGGTTCTTTACTCTCAGTTTCAGAAAAGCATTTTACAAAATAAGAACAAGTTTTCAAAATATCACAATGCCAATTTAAATCTTTCTTTAAACAAAACAAAAAACCTTCCCAAAGATGAAAGAATATATGCACGCCATACTGAAAGGTCCCATAATATGTCCCAGACCCATCATATTTTCAAGCTGGTTCTTACATTTCATTGAGAGAGACAGCCTCTATGTATCTCTCTCTCAATCCTGAATTCACTGCTCTGCTTCAATTCTGTACTATATTCTAAAGGCTCTGTTGACTGTATGTAGGAAAGAGCTCCAAGTCACTTCGTGCCTGAGTGGAGTGGGACTGTATAAGGACAGCAGAATATTAAGGGTGAATATCATTTAGGTATAAAGGACTAATGAAAGATCCATACATGAACTATTGGTCCTATATATCCTATTGCATTAAATGCAAACCAACGAAAACAATTTAATATCTGACCTAAGCATAGTCCATTCAAATAAGCTTAGTATTTCTCAATAAGACATAAATATTAAATTAGACTTGACTACCATAAAATGTAAAGCAATCACATTAAAAAAAAAAATCTGTAAAATAAGGTTTACATGAGCTTTACATGTCACTACACTTCATCTATGGAATATTCTAAGACTATCACAATGACATACCTACCCGAAGTGGGAATGATTTCTTGAGTAGATACTACTTCTCTGATGAGTGATAGTATGTTTGCTCTTGCTGGCCACACAGTATTTTGTAGCAGGAATTTTATGATGAGAAATTTTCTTTTAAAAGCATACATATCATTAGTCTTTCTACTGAATTTCAGAGCAAACAAAAACTGTGTTATTCATTTTAAGACATATTCCTGGTCTTTCTCCCCTCCCCCCCACCAAAAATTGCATGACCATCTATGGTCTCTAATTCTGTTCTGCTTTAGATGGTTTGAAGAAGGAAACCATCCTGTATAATTGATAAGAATATGTAACATTTCTGTTAGATCTGTAGACAAAATATTTACCTACTAAAGACTAATTATTTTAAATAGCAACAATCAATTCTTTACTCAAAGAAAAAATATCTGTGTTACAATAAATAATAAATGCAAACATCTTTTAAAACATAAATTTTTCTTAATGTAAAGTTAACTCAAAACGCCATTACTTAAAAGTTAGGAAATCCTGAAATGTTAGGGTTTCTCATTTAGAAGATTTGAACATTTAGTTTTCCTTTAATCACACTGATTAAATTTTACTGTATTTTTTCCCACTTCAAATTTATTATTACATCACAAAACAATAAGAAGGCCAACAGAAACTAATTATATATACCCACCAAGGTTTGATTTTACACAGAAAAAACCTGATTGAGTTGAATTAGAAAAACTACATGTAGGAAGAGGTCATAAATCCTTGTTTGCAGGATACCTGACTCTAGCCACTACCACGTTAAACCAGTATTAAGAGACAGCATCAAAAAAAGTCAGAATGATTTATAAAAGCAAACCAAATTTTACAAAAAAGGTAGCATAATTAATTTTAAACACCTACTTGCTTCTGTAGCCACCGTTCTCGCCTTCTTTGTTTTCTCCTCAAGCTTTTCAACTTGTTTCTTTCTCTCTTATTCAGCTTTTGGTTGAAGGAAATACTCATAGGCTGCACAAGACCAACAGGTGTGATGTACTGTTCCTCTTCAACAGCACTTGTAGGTGAAGAAAGGTTCATCACAAAAGGTGACCCATCAGCAATGGCACTCCCAGAAGATTGTCCAGTAGCTTCAAAATCACACTCACTTTCTGTTTCTCTGTGTAGTAATGTGCTACAGGAAGTAACTCGAAACCTTTTTTGTAGTTTGTCAGCACTGGAACTATATAGGTCCTGAAAAGAACTACCTTCTTTCCTATTGGACTCTAATTGCAAGCCACTTTGTGTGTAAACAGGTGGATTTTCATTTTGGCCATGGTAAATTGTTCCCATTCTGCAAGTTTCATATAATGCAGGTGACAAAACAAGTCTCTCTCTGATGTTTAAATCCAAACTATGTGATCTTCTGTGAAAAGGTTTTACAGTGTGTGCATCATTCATAGGATAGGAAGCAGAAAGATTTCTTTTTTGATTTAATGCCTTTAAGGGAAGTTTTTTACTTTTCATCTCTAATCTGGGAGCTCTTACTTCCAGACAAAGTGCTTCTGTTAATCTTCCAGTACCATTATTATTTCTGGCCATGTATGAAAGCCCTTGATTTTTTATTTCCAAAGTTGCAGTTACCACTTCATAGCAGGTATCCTTGCTAAAACCAGACTGAATTTTGAGGAGAGGTAAGTGTTTTCCTGATGATTTTGCCAATTTAACAGAGAAAGCTGGCTGATAGTCAGTCCGACTTTTGCAGAAATGTATATTTACTAACTGTCCACAGGAACATTTTGTGTTGCAAACAAAGTTAAAGCCCCCTAAGCAGGCCTCACAGAAGGGACAGTGCAGTTTTCCAATTGTCCACTGTGCCTATTGACAAGAAAAGGAAAAAACCACCCAACACATTCATTGTAAATAAATGATTAAGAAATCATTACTAGAGTTACTTTTCTCTGATAAAAGGGTTTACTTTTTGTTTTTCAAACATGATAAAAAAGACTTCACAGCAGAAAGAAAATCCACCATAAATAATGTTCTGGTCAAAACTCTGCTTGCTGCAGTGATAACTAATTCTGAGAAATCTAGAACACACATTTCAAAATGTAGGGGCTTTGAAATATGCTTAAAATTTGTCCATAGATAGAATAATGCTGCAATACTAATGAAAACATTAGATCCTTTAAAGCAATGAAATCAATTTACCATGTTAATCTGGAATTGGCAAGCACAGTTTCTCAGCTGAGTCTCCTGAGTGCTGAAACATTTCTTGCATACTAAGTACAGTGGAAGGAGATTTCTTACAAAAAGAGTATAGCTTTTTACTTTGCTTACCCCACGAAAGCTTGAAATGGTACTTGTATTTTGGGGTACGTAGTATTACAACATAATCTGTGTGCAGATACGATGACAAATCCTTAATACTCTATCTATAAGGAGACAGTTATTTTCATTATTTGTAATTCTATGAATTTCATTTCAATCCTAAAGGCACTTTTTTCAAAATAAAATACGTATCAAAGATCTATAAACTCCTACATATTTGCACAACTGTTAATATTTTCAGTAAATATTTTAATCTGTCAGCAGAAATATTTTTGAGGATTAAAGTTATGCAAGTGTTTGTAGGATTAAAGCCCAGATGAGAAACATTATGAACTCCAGTCACATGTTACTCACTACTGTGCCTAAAGTGGCGTTGAGCCGTGAATACAGAAGCTGCCCAACATTTCTAGTTAAAGCATTGCTTTCAGCTACAAATGTCTTTCAAGGTAGTTTGGGAAGATGATTCCATGACTGATGCTTGTCTGATTGAAAGCTTCAGAAAGTTTAGGTAAAACCAATTCTGTTTCAGGAAAAAAGTTTCAGAAAAAAAATTTGTGTGGAAAAAGGGTTATTTTTCACATGCAATGCTAGAAAAAGTTCTGGAAACACTTCTTTGAGAAACTTAGTCATGCCTTGTGGGTTAAAACCTCAAAATTTCACAAAGTATCAAAAATGTGCCTTTCATTGCACCTGTGAGAATCTGTTTAAATCTGGACATATTTTTAACTTAGAGAAAAAAAATCTCAGTTTACATATGCCCAAAGGCTTTCAAATCCCTGAAAATTCCTGGAATGCACACAGTCTCTCTCAGTTTATAAGGCTGACCAACATGTGCATATGCCATTCCCAAAGAAGAATTAAGCTGGTTCAGAGATTTACTGTAAGTCTCCCACACTCCATTTCCCAGACGCCATGGACTAGGCACTAAAATTCAGGGAAAAGCATTTTCTAGTGCCTTTAGTGAGTCTTTCTGGCACTCAGGCACTATGGAATAGTAACCTGGATCTCCAAATGCAGAGGAGGAGTGATTCATGAAGGTTAGGAAAGAAGGCTAGGAGCCCGGCAAAAATGGGAATGCAAAAGACAGTAGGGAAGAAAAAGGATATCTCTATGTCTTATGTGCACAGAGACTGGGAGATGAGRTGCAGTACAAGGGAGTCCGGGACTGATTTAGCATGAGTTTGGCAACGGACTGTGGAAGCATTGACTCAGTAAAAGAAGTAACAGCCTACTAGTAGAGGAGGTGGTAGGGGGAAAATCAGCAAGATCTGAAAAGGGGCTGAGGGTACACAGATTTGATGATGGACTGCATAAAGAAAAAAAAACTGGGAAGGGTTAGCCAAAGAAGCTAAAACAAGTGATGAGTGATGGGGAAAAGAAAATGCAGGTCAATAAAGGTCACTAACAGCACTAGCTAGATATTTATTATTATTGAAGATTATCTATACGCTAAAGTGTGCATGAAAGCCAATGAGATTGGTTAAGAACAGGGACAGATGGCAAAAAAGAACTGGCTGGGAAGCAGTGGGTTTTTACAGCCTGCAAATAGACTTTGTGCTTATGTGAAATGATTTAGCCTTTGATTCAGGAGTCATACAGGAGAAAATAACACATGATCACAAAACTATTCAGAGCCCAGGAGGATCTGGGGATAAGTCAGAATTGTTTAAAAAACCCACACATTTATCCATAAACCCACAGGATCTTTCCAGAGAAGTCAGAAGTGAATGAGGCAAGAGTTCCCAGGATATTAAAGGACAAAATGAACGCTAAGATATTGAAGGTGTTCACAGAGAATTGCATTCTCTGCCTCTGCCACCAGAGGAGCATTGCTCCTCTGCAATCTTGAGCAAATATGTTAAGCCTTTTCTGAGCAGTCTATGGGTTTTGTATTTCCTAGGTATCCAACCTGACCCTCTAGGCTTTCAAATGTAGAAGGCTGGCCATTTACAGCTAAAGGTGAAAAGAATAATATTAGTATCAATATTGAATCCAATTTTACTGAAATAATATAACATGCAAAGTACTGTAAAAAACTGCATCTTTATGATCAGGCATTCAAGATTAGGCAATTCTGTAAAGTGGGGAAATACCTCATCACCCCTAATTTTCACACACACCCCCAAGATTAATGTTTCTGAAGCAGATACACTATTCTGTCATGTACTATTGAAATATAAGAGATCATTAATTTTAAAGAATTTAAATAATGTTTAACAAAATAAAACATAGAGCAAAACAATGAAGGAAGATGAAACAAATTTTCTTAATTTTTGAATGCTTAGTTTTACAGTCATAATAATTTTTTTCTTTGTGTATAATTTTCAGGGTGGATTTGCTTAGATCAGAAGCTACTTGCAATATAGTAAAACTTAGACACTGAAGTCTAAGCAGAAAGGAATGCAGATATCATTTCACTCTCAAAATCAGAGACTCATCAGAGAAAAACTGTAGGGCAAAAGAAAAGCACTGTTTCTGCTTATTATATCTATGCAACAACATTAACTTCTAGACCTAAAATAACTTAAAGAAAATACTCAACTGAAGCAATCAGTACAACAGGAAAGTTATGAGATGGTTTGTAATTTCAAATGGGCAGTTAAAACTCAAAAGCAGTGACACTGGCTTGTCATCAGACCTTTGAATTTGCAGGAAGGCAACTATTCTCTATTCATATGACATAATAGCACATTAAATATAAGACATCACATCATATTCCAACAACTGATCTCTTAACAAACCTCCAGGCCAGTTTTATGGAGAAACATGCTTCTTACCGTCACTGTCAACATATGCGTTAGTACTGCAAGATACGGTGATCAAGACAAACCAAAACCCAAAGCCTAGATAATTAATATAATTTTAAGCATTGACAAAATATGCAGAGGTGCCCATGACAGTTATTTGGACAAACATAAATACATTCATCTATAAACATGCAGGAACAGGATTTATCACTTGCAGGTTTTGTGCATACATAAAAAAAACATTTAAGAGGGAAAAAGCCTCTGTAAATGGTAATGATAGTAGTTACTGAGAAAAATTCCCTCAGTTAGAAGTTCTCTGTAATATACGTGGACCTTGGCAGAAAGTGGCCTTGGAATTTGTTCCCCTTACTTATTTCACATTTTGAATGATAAAGATGCAAGCAAAAAAAAAATATCTACCTTTTCAATGACGCATTTCACCCACGCTGGAATGGCTTCTAAGTTCACATGCCATACATTGCAAGACTCCTGAGCAGCTGAAGGTTGTGATGTCTGTTAAAAAACCAATTATTTTATTGATATTCAACATTCATGTAAGCTTTTTTTGTTTGAATATAGCCAGAAGTCAGCTTCCCAAATTCAGTAAATATTTTATTAACAAATGATAAAACTCAAAGATGTTGGTTCATTCTTCAAGCTAAAAATCAGGTAGATGCTGTCAATAATTCTCTATTTCTGAATCTAAGGACATTGTACAGACTCTACTGTGGAGATGGAGGCGTTTGAAGGTGGTTTTGTCTTGTTTACAAGAACTGAAAGTATGCAATTGCTGATCTTCCAAGTATATTCAGAAATTGGTTTCAGAAGCACTATCAGCTGGCACAATTTTCCAGTAAAGACAGGAAGATTTAAGTTCTAGTTTATACGAAGACTGTGGTCAGTACTGCACAACTATGCCACAAATAGTTTTCATTCATTTTCTAATGCTTGTTAGAATAACTAGCGGAGAAACCAGGGACTCTTAGCAACTTTTGAGTTTTTACTGCCATGATGTGACCAACTGAAGAGAAAACAAAATCTAAAACCCAGTAGCATTTCACTAACTGATACTAAAATAAAAACAATTCCTAACTACCTTTTAGCACAGAAGTGATACAAGTGTAATTAAATCTTTTAATATGGTTTAGAATATCAGTAAAGTTATAAAGATGGCTAAAAATATAAGGAAACTCCAGTGAGTGTTAAAGTCTTAAAATCAGTTGTTAAAATTTATGAATATGGAAAATCACTGACTCCTATGTTATGAAACTCATGGGAATAAAAGTTTCATTATGCTGAAAATAGGAAGTGGAGCTATACACAGAAGACAGAAGCTTTTACAAATTCTCCAAGTAATGACAGCAGACAGATCTGCTTGCCATGTCTATGCTATCGCCTTCCTCCTATCTGTGGAGAGTACCTGTATTTCAACTTGGATATAATTCTGATTTAAAGTGTTTGTACTGCATTCGTAACTTCAACATTTGGTTTTAAGTTTTGTTCTAAGATTTTTCTCTTTTACTCATATTTCAGCTATGTCTGTGACTGAAGGTCTAAAATTCATCAGGGAAAGCTGACGTACTGAAAACATTACTCTCCTCATCACAGTACAATCTTTGCCTCCCAATGTCTCAGGAAGTAGCATTAAATTACCTTTTTTTATCTAAGTACATAGTTACAGAAGGAGCTACTTCAATCTTGTGCACAATGATAGTAGATCTCCACTAGCAATTAAAAGCTCCACCATGGGGCACGGACGAAGATACCTCCTTCTTTTTACTACATTTCTTCCATGAAAGGAGTTGAAATTTCCACCCCCACCCCCCCAAAAACGCTTCAAACCATGTACAAAATAAAAACTCCTCAAGTATAAAGCATGAAAAATATTCCAGAACCTCAAGCTCTGTAAGCAGAGTGATTAAAATGGGATTTATTAATAATACTAATTATATCAGGATCTAAAAAAATAATAACTTTGTTTCTACCTCTATTGGTTATACCCTTCTCCAGTGCCAAAAAGAATGTTGTTGCATTTCTAGTGCGTTAATAAAAAAGATCAACACCTTTCCTTCTATTTGCTTTTTTGCTTTGATTCAAGATCATACGATGTAAGCAGTCTTCTTGGCATATTTGGAAAGACTCTAACTCTTTATGATTACTAACTGCCATTATAAAGCAGCAGGAAATACTCTGTCATTGTTTTATTCTGTATGATTATTCTTCTGTTTATTCTAATAAAGATGATGTAAATTACTAAGTGGTATTTTAGCCTGGCAGGGCGTACCCCCAGCTCAGGGCAGGCTAATCTTCTGAACTATTTTTGTGCACAGACTATCCCCCACTTTTTCACAATGAAGAGCAAAGTTTCTGATGTAGGAATATTTGACACACAGTTAACTACGGCAGTGGAAATTAGTATCAGTATTTAAAACACACCTTAGAAACAAACAGTTCTCTGTTAAGAGATATTAAAACAAAAAATGACTGAATTAAAACTGTCAAAATCAGAACCCATTTTTATATGAAAAATGGTAACACTATATACTCTACACAAGCGAGTAGTCAAATGTGTCATGAATACTAGCCTTCATGTCGCAGAACTTAAAGGTGATCACTGCCTGCTCGGCTTCACTAGCATTACTGCTTACATTACTCTCTATGGAATTGTCCATATTTTAGTACTTATCTCCACGGGAGATTAATTACTAAGTGAGGGCAAGTCTAATACTTCTCCTTTATTTAAAACCAATGGCACTGGAAAAAGTTACAAACTCCCTCCAGATGCTACACTTACTTCGGATGGTTCTTTACCATGACATTTTGCAAGGCAAACAGAATTTGCTATATATTTTCTACATCTCCAGCAACGTAGAACATCAGCCTCTTGGTCACTCATTTCAACTTGTGATTCTTCAGCTCTGTATGTCTATCTGTAAAGACCACAAAACATACAATTCAGTCACCTGTTGAAATCACGCATGCTTTCCTCTTGCTACCCAGAGGTCTATCAGTAATCTCTTCACTACAGAGTAGACTAATACTTTATTTACAAACATTCTCTGATCTTGTATAGCATGCCACCTAGACATTTTAAATAGCAAAGCGAAACAGTTGTTTTTACTTCCAGGTTGCATACAGAACTAGAAAGCAACAAAAACAACAAAACAAAAAAATAATGCAACTTCCTCAATGTTTAGACAGAAGACAAGAGAACTCCAGTTTTCCCAGAATATGTCCATAGAAATAAGTCATTGCTACCCTACACATTAAATACACACACACACATATATGTGATGCCACATAACAAAAATGAATACCGACATAAAACCACAGAAGACAAAGACTCTTCTCAATGTGCCCCTGGAGGCTTGCTCCCTTAAATTATTTTGTGTGGGAGGATCAATACTACTGGTGCAACAGAGCTTTTCACAGACCTGAATCGACCTCCTTGTAAAACAGAGACATAAATTAAGACAACCAGAAGGACAAGACAAATATTTTTCTCTCTTCACGCCTTGCTGTGTTCTGATGTCTCTCTGGTCTTCTCTAATCTGTTTCCAAAGCCTTCCCTTTTCGCCATGTTTTCTCTAAAGGTCCTCCAACTCTTCTTTCTACCTACTTCTGTTTTTACCCCCTTGTGCTAGCTATATGGGAAAAAAAAGTAAGTCTTTTACATCTACACAGTCAACTCAAGCACTATGCTAGGGTTATGCCTACTCACAGTGCTAAAGTACACAGCGCTTACTGACAGGGAAGCTAGCACATAAAACTTAAAACCAGTATTAAAAGAATATCTGTTCTTCCACAGTCCGAACATCTGATTTTGCAATTATTTCAACAATTTAATTTTTATTTAGTCTTTACTAACTAAAGAAACTCTGAAGTCCTCAGTATAGGCTGTCTGAGGAGCAGTTTGGCTTATTGAGCCATACAGACTTTTCCATTTTCCCCATTTTCCCCATTTTCCCCATTTCTACCTTTCCCTTTTCTGCCTTGTTTTCTGAATTAATCAAAGACTATGAAACACACACACACAGGTTATTCATGATTTTTCATTTATATCTGAGGTCTTCTTTCAGCAGATTTCCTACTTTTTCTACATATGTAAAGAGTCTGAAATACAGTTTGACAAGGAAGAACAGAAATGTGTGCCTATATTAGATTCCTAGCTCAAGTGTACATGCAGCTTTTAACAACCAGATCCAGGCTAAGCTTAGAAAGTGAAATTAAGGCAAACATTAAATCTTTTCCTGCAATGTCACAATAAATTAAAATGGATTTTTGTTAAGATTCCATTAAGGTATTTTAACGTAAGTTAAGATGGCCAAGTAAAAGATCATGGAAGACACACAGAAAAGGCAGAATTTACACTGGAAACCTGTCTTGTTCATGACAAAAATGCGATGATTCAAATGCCTTGACTTAAGCAGAATCTCTCTCAAGTTTTTATTAACTTCAGAATGTCAGTGCTGCTACTTTCTGTACCAGACACGTTTCAAAAGTGGAATGCATAAAAATGCTGGACCTCTCTATGAATGACTTTTTCTTTTCTTAAAAAAAAGTAAATTCAGGCTCTGAAAGATTTTTACAAGCAGTGTGTATCACTTTGCTGTGATAAATACAGCATTAGACTTCACAGGGTATTGAAAGAATGATTACCAGTTATGAATCTGTTCGTATCACTCAAACACCTTAAAGCTGTTCTAATTAATTTATTCTTCACAATTTCATAACACATTTCTAGAATGAATTTAATCTTACAACAGCTCAGTGAGAACCTCAAATCTAAGACCAACCAGGAAGGACTGAAACACTTCTTGCATAAGGCTAGCTCAGATGTGTTTTTCAGGTACAGCCATATCCCCATCTACTAAAATACATTCTTGAAATGTACTACAGTTAGTGATACACATCTTGCACACCTTATATACTGTATCTGTGTATTCAAATGGTATATGTTTAAGTCTCTGTATACATTCTGTCCTCCTTATGCTAATCGTTACAGCAAAAGCTGTTTTGCTATCTGTTGAACAGCTGCTTCATTTGAGGCTGGCGATGCTTACTGGAGTGGGGTATAAAACAATTGGCGATAGACCTCTGAACCAACACATAAAGGACTGATGGATAAATGCACTTGCTACATTTAAAAGACAAGGTTCAAGTCATGCAAACAAAGGCTGTCTAAGGATCACTGGCATTTGAAGTGATGTAAACAGCCCCCTCACCTGAACAATATCTAGCAAGCAAGCACTGTTTTACTGCAAAATAAAAGCTCTTTTTTTTGTTTATACACTTTAAAAGTTTCTTCTTAGTTCTGCATATACCTTTCATTTAAAAATACACTTTCATAAGAGAAATGAATGTATAATATATAATAGATGTGATGACCTGCACAGCACAGGTTGTATTTTGTGTAACCAAGAATGCTGATAGTGAACTACGTGGAAAAAAACACCTCAAACTGCAAATACTTTTTAAGACTATATTACAGTAGGCTGAACTGTTATTCTGGTCTAGCAGAACTTAAAAAGGAAAATTCCTGTAGGTCTATTAAAATTCTGCATGTATGTGCCTTTTGCAGTTCTTACAGAGGACAGAAGAAATGCTACAAATGCACATTAACACATTGCAGAAGTTTCTACATGTATCATGCTAGAAAACAGCAAATGAGACGTTTCTGATTTGTCACATAAGCATTCATTTTTATTTTGATTTGCACATAACTTCAACTGGAACTCAAATAAAAGCATACAAACACAGGATTTTGAAGTGTTTTTATAGTTAAATGGAGTTTAACCATTCTGGATATATTTTAGTAAGTTTTTATTTGTCTTGTTTTGCATCTAAAACTATTAAAAGGCATCCTGTTCTCACCTTTGTCTTTCAGCAAAAAATGCCAACATAGAGATAAAAGATTCTAGTTTGGCACTCAGAAACCAGATCGTGTCATTCTCAGTGGGCCTTTTCAGCTTGGCACTGKGCCATGTTTGCTGTGGCTGTACTGCTTTCAGATCAGTTGCTTTGTGTGAGCTCACGTTTGCCTCCAAAATATCATGTAGACATATCCGAGTGTTAAAAAGCCTACGCTCCTCCGTGGCTCTTGTTTTATGTCCTTCAAACGTTTTTCTATGATTCAGTCCCCAAAAAAACAGGAGCAGAGGGTCCTAAGACTTCCTTCCCAAGTCTCAGTTCCCTTTCTTGAAAACAATTTGTCTAACCTTCTCTTACAGACCTTTGACAGAGATTTCACAGCCTTCCCAAACTATTTAATTACCTTCTTATCTTCTATTATTTTAACTTTTCCCCTAACATCTAATGTGAATTTTCCTGCAATTTCCCTTATTCGCTGTGAATACAGAGAACAAAACGGCTCCTTTTCTTCTGTGCAGAAACATTTTACAACTTTAAACATTTATTATATGAAGCTCCTCTTCAAACTTGTCTTTGGGCTAAATAAATCCAGTTCTTTCCCTCTTTCCTCAAGATCATGCTTTCTTGATCTCCAACTGTCGCTGCTATTTTGTGAACTCTTTCAAATGGGTCAGCTATTCTTGCACAGCAGTGTTCAAATCTGGATGCAGAACTCAAAATGAAGTTTTACCAGCATTGAGTAGACTAGACATTATATAAATTTTCAAGGTGAAAAAAAGAATGGAGAATGCCTCACTAGAGTGGAAGCTAACATGAAATTCACTAGATCCATTTGAAAATGTTGTTTCTTACATTATAAGGGCAGGAAACACTGGAAGATTAAATAACAACTCCCCAGCAGCAAACAATTTTTAAGTAATTTCAGCATGAGATCCTTAAGATTTTCAGATTCATACATGCTCATCAATATGTTAAGGGAAGAGGAAACAAGAATTGTATTTTTCCTCCTCCTCCCACTCTGGCTGGAAAACCTATGAGCAACACCACAGACAGCCAGTGGAACTATTCACAAAGAAAACAACAAAAAAAAGGTGAAGGATCAAGCAGCAGACATAGCAGCCAGAGAAATCGTACAGAGCTGATCAGCTTCCTGTTTATTCATCGCTCCTTGAATGGGACACTTTCCCTCCTGGCATCCTCTCACTAGTAGGAAGTCCCCTTTGATATTTATATCGAAGTTTCTCATACAATCTGAATTGTATAATGTAAGCTTTGGCCATTTCTTCTTCAAAAAGATTGCTAGAAAACATGAAGTAAAACCCCAGGAAAAAATTCTCAAATGTTCAAAGTGAAGAACTAAACACAAAAACCTAAATTTCTGTTGAAAACCTGGTCTAGAATTTCTTTTCAACTAGCTTGCCCCAAATGCATAAAAATAAGAAAGTGAGTACAGCAGGACAAGTGGTTCTTAATGCCTTTTTGTTCAAAAGTCACCTGTGATCCCTTCAGAACACTGCAGCCATGAAGATTACAACAATAATTAGGTTGCAGTGAGAAATTAGGGCACAGAAACTTGAGCATTAGTTACAGGGAGTCTTGAAAAAATATTAGATGAGTGGCAGCTTTGAAGGAGGATGACAGAGAGAAGCTAGATGGGCTGTCCTAGTCAACAGGTGTCCATACCAGAAGTTCCCGCTCCCAGAAAGGGAGGAACTGATACTTCGCCAGACAGAGAAACAATCATGGAAGGCATTCACGTACTTATAAAACTTGCTGCTAGCTTCTGATCTCCAAGGTATTTCTGCTTAAAGAGACACTTTTAAAAGCATACTTAACCAGTGTTTCTCAATAAAGTAGCACTTAGATTGGAAGACAGAAAAGAAAGTTTAAAGAACTGCCTCCAGGCTGCCAGAGAAGCAAAGCAGCAAGATGCGTGAAGAGCTGTGCCATCTGCTCCTGTGCCAGCTCCCGCTCGATTATGAACTGTTCTACCAGTTCAGCTATTGTTGTGTGATCAGCTTCCCTATCATGGACCACTGGTTGATGAGAGAGGGTGGCCAGTGTGTGATACTCTTTCTCTTGTAGCAAGTGTAGCCCATGTAATTAAAAGCCAGTTAACATAAAAATGGGAAGGAATGTTACTTGCAACGTATTACTTAACTCGCTAAAAAATCCTACTGCATGCTGCTGAAGTCAACAGGTCTAAATCGCTTTTGACAGGGAACAGAAATCTCTTTCTTGCACAAGATCCCTCAGACCAATACTGCCTGTTTCACGCTCTTGCATGTACAAACATTAGCTGTTGCACAAAATAAAGGACCAAACAAGTAGGAATACGGTGCCCATGTCCCAGCGTAACACGAGCTCCTGGCTGCAAGTCACCAGGCAGCACAGCCGCAGCAGCTGCCCCCGGCCGCCCCCGCCGGTGCCGGACACCTCCTGTGCCCGCCCAGGCCGCGCCGCAGGGCAGCGACGCCTGTCCGAGCCCGCTCGGCGGCCAGGCACCTCCTGGCCGCGCCTCCGGCTGGGCGGGATGGCTCCGCGGCGGGCCTGGCAGCCGCCCCAAAAGCGGCGCAGGGAGGGCCGGGCTGGCAGCCCCGCGCTGCCCCGCACGCTGGTGGGCTCCCCGGGCGTTTCGGGTGCTGACAGCCGGCAGCGGCGGCACCTCTAAGTTAACTCCGAGGGGAAGTCGGGGCTGTCGCCGCCGTGCTTCGGCGCCCCCTCAGGCAGGCGCTGGGCTCGCCCCGCGACGGACAGCCCCGCCGTCCCCCAAGCTCCAGGCAGGTGTCCCCACCTCAGCGCTCACTCCGCGCCCCCAACGCCCTTCTGCCCGGCGGCCCTTCAGCCCAGGGCTCGGCTGGGCCCAACGGGCGGCGGCGGCGCCTCCCTCCGCGGCCCCCGGCCCCGCTCAGCTTACCGAGCCGCGCTGTGCGAGGCTGAGTGGAGGAGGCGACGCCACTGGGGCGAGCGGGCGGGCGGGGAAGGGGTTGCGCAGCAGCAGCTGTTTCTGCGAACGGGAAGAGACGGGAGACAAACGGCGGCAGAAAGCGCTCCGCTAGCGCGGCGCCTGCCCGGCCCGGCCGGGCGTGGAAGTCTCCCTGGGGCAGGTCAGTCCTCTCAGGCGGCTGCTGCGTCCCTCGTCCCCGCGGGAGGCCGGGCCCATCGCCGGCTGCGGAGCCAGCCCTGCTGTCGCCGGTGAAGAGGGCAGCGGCCGCGCCAGCCTGCGTCGTGCCGAGGCCTGAGGGTGGCACGTCCTCGCGTCTCCTGACTGGCAGAGATGGAGCCGGGGTGGGGTCAGCCCCGGCGGCAAGCTGTGACAAGGGTGAAGAGACGCGGGAGTGAATTACGGGCAACTGAATGAAAACTTTTAAATAAACATTGGGACAAAAATACACGTTCCTCCGGGCCCGAGGAACAAGCACAGACCCGGAAAGCTTACAGTCAAAGAACGGGGCCGGGGACATCAGAGGGACCGACAAGCGCCAGCAAGCAATCACACACTGGGCAGGGTGTCATCAGGAGCCCCTGACTATGTTAATAGGCAGCAAGAGCAAAGAGGAATCTTTAAATGAAATGGGGGTGGGTGGGTGGGKATGAAGTAAACCTGTGAACCTTTGTAGGGAATTGCTGCAAATCATGCAGGGCTGCATGGGAGAAAAGGCAGGCATACCGCTTTGAAGACTGTGGGCAACAGGGAGCAGCATCATGGGCCCCTCGCTGGTGGGCCTCTATAGCTCGGCAGTGAATAAAAGCTGGTAAACTAGATGGGCCGTGTTTCCACCTCAGTGTTTTTGCCTTTTGTGATGATACTCTAGATCAGGAGCTAACGTGCTCATAGCTGACAATCTGCTAATAATAGTTGCTCCGCTTCAAACACAGGAAGGGACCAGTTATTAGAGCAGTGTGAATGTAAAAAAAGCTGGAAGATTGCTGAGGAAAAAAAATTTAAGTGTCTGCCCACATTTTGGCCTGTGGAGGTGGTTTGAAACACTGAAACCTCCATTTCACTGTTTCCTCTCAATTTATGATATCTATTTTCTGTGATTTTTCTTGCATTTCAATGTACATTCCCTGTAGGTCAAGACAAGGTTTTGTTATCAGGTAGCTATTTTGGATGATGTAGGACTCACCGTAAGATTTAGGCTCTCATGGATGCAGAAGTGCACTACCACCATTTTTTTTTTTCAGTGCTCTCATTTACCTGAATTTTTTGCTAATTTTTGCTCTTTGCTACCCTGTTATTATTCTAACAGACTGCCTTGTAACAGTAGAATTATTTAGTCTCTTTTTTTCTGGGGAGAGAGTATAAGTTTATTCAGTTCCTGCTATTTAGAGTCCTATTCATGTGAAAAGTTTTCAAACAACAGTGTGATACAAATATTTTAAATAACAATATAACAACATTCATTCAGAAAGCCTTATGTTTTTCAGTAATTACAGCTAACTAAATTACTTTATACTTATTTGTGTTTAAACACTATAATTGGATGTAGTGCATTTTTTTTAAAAAAAACCAACAAATTACCCTATGCTATGATGAATCATTTTCCTGTCTGACCATTTTCCCACTCCGTAGTTATAAAAGCTGTTTTTTTTATTTTTGAGGAGAGGATTGTTAGGGTCTTCTTTGTGATTATTACATTTGGTGAGATGTTGTGCTAATTGCTACTTTTTCTTGCTTAATGTAGACCCAGTAAAGAAGATCTACATAAAGAAGTTCACAAGTAGGATGCTCACAATACTTAAATTCTGTTTTGCTCTGCCATGATTGTACACTAATTTTATGTAGAAGAGACAGACTGTTATTTTGAAATAATTTCTGGTGTGGTACAGTATGCTCAAATTTAAACTGAAAGGACTATTTAGAAAAAGCAGTATTTATCAGTCATAAAAAGTTGCAGGTTATAAGGCATTTTCTAGCAAACTTAATTGGTAAAGGCATATAGAAACAAGCGAAATAAGGAGATGAATGGAGGAAATAAAATACAGGTTAAAATGACTAGCTGCTAATTTAAGGCTTCACCTTCTGACATAAAATATTGAAACTATTAGGGGAGAGAGCTTTTACTCTTTAAAAATTTGTCATCTCATTTGCTTCTGCTTAAGTAAGATGTAGGGTTGGACTATTTGAATTTAATGGCATCCCATGCCTAAGGAGAAATAGCAGTGAAGATGGCACTGGGGTAAAAAAGAAATGAAAAACACCGTATGGCTCACGTCACAGCAACAGAGCAACACAGCAATAGAATGAGGAAAAATAAAACCTTGCTACTAGCTATAAGATTATATTTTGAGAATTTTTTTCAGCATATTTGATTTTATTAAGCAAGGCGAATGTGCCATTCAGCTGTGTCATTAGCTGTATTTACTGTCTTACAGAGAGTGTTTGTCTGTCACAGGATGAGGACAGGGCAGCTGGCCTGTGCAAGGTTAAGAGTGGGTAAAGTGATCACTAGGAAGGTTAATGGATATTGCTAGTGCTGTGGCTTTGGGATACATGACAGCCTGGTGCAGAAGTTAGTTCCAAGGCAGAATACATATGAAGTGCTTTTTACTGGGATAGCCCCTTGAGTCTGTGGTGAGCAGTCCAAGGATCAGTGCCAAACTGATACACAGTAAATCAGAAGCCAGAAAGTATTTTTGACTTGCTGTTCTGAGACAAGGATGGTATAGCAGGAAGACTATATTGAAGGCTGTATGCAGTGCATCAGTGAACACTGAAACACACTGCAGTGGTGTAGTGATTTGTGCAGAGGCAGTGGCACATACTGTTTTCATGTCCATGGCACATGGATAGTATATCCAGTTCACAGGTGCTCTATGAACACTTCTAACAAGTGGTGGTGTATTCCAATAGCCACAGCAGGGACACGTCGTTTTCCTTGCCAATCGTGTTGATGAAGCTGGAAAAAATAATCCTTAGCTGTCTAGGAAAATGGATGACTTGATTTTCACTCCTGTAGAGTTCCTTCCTTTACCAAAATGCATCTTCTCCAATAGAAGAAATTACCTTTTCTCCAGATATTCAATAGTGCACTACCCTAGACATTAACCCAGTTCCGTAATCCCTGGTCCTTTGACCCACTAGGCTGTCCCCATCAGCTCAGGTCATCTCCAAGACCTGCATATCTATTATTTGATCATCTGTGCCAGAGGAAAGTATCTCAGAAAATGGCCAGAGAGGGAGCATTAGGAGAAAAGAATGAAGAAATGGAAGCTGTTGGGTAGAACTTTCGGCAATTGATACTGAGCACAGGAGGAAATTTATTGTTGCCATTACCTGGTTTTTTTCTAAGCAGCTTGCATACTTGAACAGCATTGTATTAGGAGAAGCCCAATGAGCAACACTGGCCTGTTTCACCCTTCACTATAGGATTCATTGTTGGAAAAACTTTAGTAACACTAGGCATTACAATAACCATAAAGCATAACATTTCACTGTATGGAGATTATAATCTTTTTGCATTTTATTGTCCTTTCAAAAATACACCCTGATTTTCAATTTAACTTATCATTGAAGAGCTTTTCCTATTTGTTGTGGTTTAACCTGGCAGGCAGCTAAACACCACACAGCTCTTCGCTCGTTCCCCCGCAGTGGGGTGGGGGAGAGAATCGGAAAAAAGGTAAAATTCATGGGTTGAGATAAAGACAATTTAATAGGACAGAAAAGGAAGGGAAAATAATAATAATGATAAAAGAATATACAAAACAAGTGAAGCACAATGCAATTGCTCACCACCCGCTGACCGATGCCCAGCCAGTTCCCAAGCAGCGGCTGTGCCCCCCTGGCCAACTCCCCCCAGTTTTTTTGTTCAGCATGACATCGTATGGTATGGAATATCTCTTTGGCCAGTTTGGGTCAGCTGTCCTGGCTGTGTCCCCTCCTAGCTTCTTGTGCAGCTCCAGCCTCCTCGCTGGCAGGGCAGTATGAGAAGCTGAAAAGTCCTTGACTTAGTGTAAGCGCTGCTCAGCAACAACTAAAACACCAGTGTGTTATCAACATTATTCTCATCCTAAATCCAAACCACAGTACTATACCAGCTACTAGGAAGAAAATTAACTCTATTCCAGCTGAAACCAGGACACTATTACAAAGTAAATTGTAAGAAGGTGACATTTCTTCCCCTTTTCCTTGAAGATAATGGTTTATACTTGCAGTTAAGATTCCARATCTGATTTGTAAAGCTCATCATACTCCTATAAGAAATCTAAAGCCTATACAGAATATCCATTAGTTAATGAATCATTTGCTTTCCTTTTGCTTCTTTTTGAAAAACAATCAGATCAGTCTAAAATTGCTGGTCATAGGCTGGTCATAGGCTGTATTAGAGCTAGGGAAAACATTCTTTAAGTCACTTAGGACTAGATCTAATAAAGTAATTCTTAACACCGTCTTCTTAGCTTGTGGTTGCTTGTTCCCTGGAATGGAATCCAGAACTGTGTTAAACACAGGGATCCTCTCTGTGCTTCAGAATCCTGCTGATCAAGGAATCCTACTATCTTGAGGTAGGATAAGAGAAGATGCCATAAAGAAGACACGTTCTGCAAAGGAGTAAGATCAGTGAAGTTTATTAGATGTGTTCTATTTATCACCTGTTGGGATGTAGTTCCTAGAAGTGAAGGTACTCATACAGGAAAGAGACCTAGGGTCACTTCTCTCTACAACTTGCTTATTCATCCCACATTTCCCATAACTTGGGAGAACATACTAGTTACCTAAAGATAAAAGCACGTTTCCTTTTTGTCCACGGTGGCACAGCTTCGAAGAATTTATGATCTGTGAGACTATAAGGGATGGAAGAGAACATGCCTGTGCCCAAAGAATTGTAGAACTCACATGGGAAAGGGAATTTCAGGGATCTTCAAGGACCAACTTAAGTGTTTTACACTAAGCAGACACGTAAATATACATTAACAACCCTTTGAGGAGGGTTTTGTACTATTTTATATTTAGTTTGGCTAAATAATAAGGACATTACAGTTAAGCCAGTCATTGTAAATTTTGATCAGGGCTTTTGATTAAGTTGATTCAGTTTAGATTAAATGGAAAGACAAACAAAAGTATGTCTTCAAGTAAAGTGCTTGACTTGAAGAGTGAGCTTAGAAAAGCTAAAGAAACTTCAGTGATAACTCAGACAGTCTGAACTGCTCAGGAATTTGAATGGAGAGGATGTCTGAAACTGAAGTTAAATTTATTTAAAAGACCAAGAATTTATATCTGAGCAAGGAAAAGACTTTCAGAAATAATGCCAGACCTAAATGGATAGTTACTTAAAGAAGGATTTTAGAAATACATGAGGAATACAAGGAATAGAAAAGAACAGAAAGGAATTAAAAAATACTGATCAGCAAATAAAGTTATTTGTTAGAATGTAGAGCAGGAATAAAAACTGTTTAAATCAAAGCTGAATTAGAACTTGCAAAGAATATTAAGAAATAACTTTACAACCTTGGCTATTAGAGAAGTGGAAAATGAATGTGATTCAGCTGAATAATGTGCAAGGTTATGCACTTGGAGACTGCTGACAAGAATTTCTGCTGTCAGCTGAGGACTCATCAAATGGAAGCAATAAAGAGGAGAAGTATTGGAGTATGCTAATTGGTCACAGAATGTCTATGCATTGGCAGTGTGATATAGCTCTGAAAAGGCAAATTGTGACCTGGACTGTGGGTGTAATTCCAGTACATACAGGGGAATATCAATGCTCTGGTAATTCTTTATTTGAAATAATACAGATAGTTGTGATAATCCATTTTTCAAGAAAGAAATTGGGGCTAGAGTAGGCACAAAGAAGTAATACTAAGATGATCAAAATGGGTAGAGCCTGCCTTATGGGACAACAGAGCTTTGCTTACTCAGTTCATCAAAACAAATGCTGAGAAAAGTTTTTCTTGACAGGTCATCAGTGAGGAAATAGAAGATTATGACAGCCTTATATAGCCTTATATAGCCTAGAAGATGTATGTAAAAAAAGTAGGTATGAATTGGCCATTAAGAAATTTAGGGTGGAAATTGAAAAATTGTAGTTGTTCCACCAGGGAGATTACTGGAAGAGCTTCCTAAGAAAAGTATTGGAGAAAAACACCAGCTAACTTGAAGATGAAGTACAGCTGTATGATATGAAGCTTACAGCAGCTGGTGGTGGGACTTGAAGATCTGGAAGGTTCTTTCCAGTCCTCTCTTACTACACTCCCAGCTGGTTGTTTTTTTTTTTTTTTTTAATCTTAAACTTTCTGGGAAAAGGAGATTATCCTTGGTAATTTGCTGCATGTGACTGAGTGTGTCTCTGTGTGCTTAGTCCTGATTTTCCTGTCCCATGAGAGGCGCTGCCTTGTCAGTGCTTAATATGTATATAAAAATAAAATTTCCCAAGAAGTGTAAAAATATCTTTTATATCCTTCAGAAGGGATATAAAGGAGTTTGGTTTTTTTCCAGTTCTGCTGTCATTCAAACATTCTGAACAGCTCTGCACAGTAATTTCTATTTGGTGAAATTTTAGCTTTCGTAAGACTCCAGCATCATCTGCTGTTTTACCATTGTCTAAATTAAATCTTTGCAAATATTTTTTTTTCCCAGTGTTATATAGTTTATGAGAGCAGCCTGAAATTAATTCCCTTTCTAGAATTATCAATTTCACTTTTTCAGTAGGAATTAGTAGAAAGCAGTGAAAGTTTCTTTCACTTATTAGTGCTAATACCTGCATGTAACAGGCTTGTTCTCAGGCTGAGATACAAATAAATTAATTATCCTGTTAAACTGAAAATTGTTTTTAGTGTATGGGATCATTAAATCAGTTTAGCTTTTAAGCAGTGTTTTTCTTTTATATAAATGTATGTATGCCTGATATATTTAATCTTATATCTTACAAATATTAAATAGAGAGGAAGTAGAGAGAATAAGCAACTTGTCTGACTGCTGAAGAAAACAATGATGTAATCTGTTTTTCATTTCAGAAGACACCCTAGGTTAAGGTATCTCATTCTCTTTGAGAAAAGATCAAAATATTAATTTTGTAAGACCTTTTTAAGTGGACATATACTGTGAACAAGGTATTTTTGCATAAATAATGATTTACACAGATTTTGCAGTTGTATTAAATTATTTTTTATTTTCTATTAATGACATTCTGAACTCTTTTTAGCTTGTTGAATTGCTGGAATTTATCAACTAAAAAACTTGGTATACAAGAAATCAATGGGCAATGAATTAATCTTTGAATTACTTCACAGTTAGCTTGTTTATGTACATGGTCCAGTTTAAGTTACGTAATTAAAATGTTCAATTATGAGAAACTCACTTGCCTTACGCTCAGAGGATGATATCCTCATTCAGATGTCAATTTCAGTTGAGGACATAAGTAATTTTGAGGTATTTTCTAGCTTTTTTTTTTGGAAAATTATGTTAATTATTTATATTTCACAGTTTCTGGGTTGAGAATTGTGGTCTGACAAATGCTATGTTGTGCTTGGTATTTGCAATCTGATGGCATAACAAAAGCAAAACAGAGGACTTTGAAGCTTTATTTTTCTAACATGATACTGTGTTCAAATACTGTTTTGCTGTAGTCAAAAGAACCTCCTACACTCGTGCCAAAGAGATCCAAAATTCTCTTCTTGTCATATAGTCATCTAGAATGTGTAATATAATAAGATGCTACAGTGAGCAATGTTTTCACTTTAGGTATTTATATGTTACCAGATTCTATATGAATTGAGTGTTACCGCGCTGCTTTTGCCACAGAAGCCCTTCTGTAATCCTTAAATGTAAACTTTGGTTTATCCCAACAAAGGGACCTATTAAAATGACCATTTCGATTGCCAAAACTAAGTACTGATGGGCTGAAAGGAAACTCCCTGCTTTGCTGAGGTGATTCAGGGCAGCTATGTGCCTCACAGAGTCAGTGAAGAGTGAGATTCCTTAAAGGGTGATTCTCAGTTCCAGCACTGAGCAGGATGCTGCCAGAGCTAGTGAGTAAGAACGTACACCCATGTAGTCATGACACTGAACTCTCTTTAGGTAGAAGCACTGATGCTACAAACTAACGGAACAGTCGCTTTTATGGCCTTTGACATGGTTTAGTCACATGCCCACTTCAGGCTTTAAGCCACAGCAGACTTCAGGACAAAGCTATGTGCCCACAGTTTCTGAGCAAGACACTAGGCTAAAACATTTAGAAAATTTTGTAGTTCATAATGTGGACATTATAAACTGCAGGCACTTTAAGAGCTGCTTGGCCATGGAAAGCTGGTATTCTGAGTCTTTTTTATGATTTTGATACAAGGCTTGATTGAGATACCCACACACATGCCTTCAGTGCTACTTAAAATGCTCACATATTTATGATACTGGCAGATATGACATGGCCCTCTGGAGCAGCAGCTGGAGGCCAGGTTCAGTACCTGAAGGCATCTCAGATGGCTCTAGGAGTTTATTTACTGGCAGCTGAATGGACTCCTGATATTCCATTGAAGTGTATCTGAGATGCCCAAAAAGTACCTGTTCTTATTTTCCCAAGTATTTCAGTTTTTAAGGATGATGAGTAGGAAAAGTAAGTCAGAGAAAACCTTTTTGGGCATCATTTTCCTGGAGTGAAGAACTGTCTACCGTTGGCTGTGCATTTTAATCAGCAAGGATGTTCTAAGTTATACTGACCTAAGCAGATAAAATTTTCAAAGGGATAAAACTTCATGATAAGTCTCAAGCCAATCCCTTGCAGAAAATCTGATGAAACGTGTATGAATGAAGATGATTTCTGGTTATTTTTATGCTTCAGGCCCTGCCTGGAGCTATACTCTACAGGAATATGGGACTTTCTTACCGTGATGGGCAAGACCATCACAACCTGTTTTTTACACCAATTACAGAGAGGTGGAGAATTCTAAGGTAGCTTAATTACAGTGAGGTATTTCCTTGTAATGTGTAAGGATAAGACAAGTCCCAGCAACTAGTATAGGAAATCTCAAAATAACTACTTCACAATTTTTTCATTTTCAAAAAGTGAAGCATGAAGTGGGCTTTCTTGAAGGAATACTCTTTGTATTAAGGAAAACCTAAAATGCTAGGTTTATGTCTGGCTCCCGCACTACCTACCCAGTGAGATCCTACAGAACTACTGAGAAGTGGCTGCCAAAGAGTGCCGAGTACAACGTGATGTTACCATATTTTTCAATTCGTGCATAAGGCTAGACAACAAACCCTACAAGGTACCTGGAGGCTGATGAAAAATGTAATCATTCCCATACTCCTTGAACTTAGAAACTAGCCACTCCTCTATGGCTTGAACATGTTTGATTGCGAGCACAAGTTGCCTAGAAATGTCATAGCTGAAGCACGACAGATGAGAAGAAGCCATCAGTAATCTTTACTGCCTAAGAAGCCATGGTAGAATCTCAAAAGCAAAGGCACAGTTTGCACAGAAAATGCCCTGGATACGGCAGAAACACAAATCTCACTTTCAGAGATTTGCAGACGGTTGTTCACTACAGGAAACTGATGCCCAGAAAGGTTTTCTCTGACTTTCTTTCCTACTCATCATCCTTAAAAACTGAAATGAGGGCAAGCATGGCCATGGAGACAGAGTGGAGCTGCCCCATCTGCCACAATGCTCAAGGTGATGTTGCTTATGTGACCCCCGTCTCTACCAGTTCTGCCTGGGATGCATTGTGCAGTGGGCAAAGAGGAAACGGGAGTGACCCCTTTGCAGGCAGGCTGTCAACACCATCATTTACCCTGTGTGGTCAGAGGACAATTTTTTGGAGATGGTTGTTCCATCGGTTGCCAGCCACCAGGACGAGCAGGGGGCTGTGGGACCAGTGCCCAGGACTTATGTGGCTGGCTTCCATCCCAAGTTCTGGGCGGGCCTTTTCCGGGACTGCTCAGAGATCCTCGAGGCCCTGCTGCCCTGGCTGAACCAGCTGCTATACGGGGCCCACTGGTGGGAGGTAGCTGCAGCACAGGGCACTGTCATAGTAAATCTGTGCTGCTGTGGGCTGGATGAGGAGGCCTTGGTCTGGGAGCTGCAGCCCTTCCTGCAAAACCAGACGATGACATTTGTGTGCCAGCTCATCAACATCACCGGAGACTGGTGCAGCAAGATCCTCCAGCAGCTGGACCTCCTGGATTCCTGTGCTGCCAAGGAGGAGGAGGACAGCCCTGTGGCCACCCCTGGCCCTGCCGGCTCCCTCACGGGGACTTGTGCCCCCACCTCCAGGGAGCAGGAGGAGCCACACCAGGAGCTGGGGCAGGTGGTGGCAGATTCCTCCGCTGCTGGCCAGGGCAGGGGCAGCTTACCTGGGTGGCCCCGGTGCCCCCCAAAGAGGAGGGCCAGCAGCTCCCAGGCCTCTTCAGCCCACAAGAGGCCATGCCTCTGGCAATACTAGGGTGCCCCAGAAGCCAGTGAAACCAGGGCTGGGCCAGCAGCTGGGGCATGCACTGGCCCCCAATGGGACTTGGAGGCACTTGCTAGTAATCTAATTATAAAAGAAGAAAATAAAACTATGAAAACTGCAGAAAAAGTCTTAGTTTCTCATTACAAACAGTGCAGCTGGTATTGCTGTCCCCACCCGTGATGCTTTCTCCTCCTTCTGGTGCTGTGCACACCTTCCTCCTCATGTGTCTGCTGCAACGTGAGGTTGATGGGGCCCATCTGGTGGGAGGGGGTACAGCCATGCAGCCCTTCGCCAGGGTGGAGAGGTCTCCAAGTCCAGCCTGTGCCCCATCGCTCATTAGCCCAGACCTGGCCTCCTCCACGCCTCACTCTCTGCCCTGATGTCTTGATGCTCTGCTCTTCTGCCAGCCTTCGCTGCTCGCTATGACCTTGGTATAGTTGCACCCAATACCTCCTTCTGTGCAGAAACACATCTTGGTGCTGGTCTCGGTGTAAAACCATGGTTGTACCCTACCGAGGTGAGCAAGAGTGCAAKGAAGGCACCGTGGCTGCCTGATCAGCAGAGAAATTGCTGTGGCAGCTCAGCCTGGTGAAAGCCCAGCTCCAGGCTGGCCAGGCCACATCCTGGCAGAGCAAGCCTGAGCAGCTTCAGCTGGGGGGCCTTGTGCACTCCATGCAGAGCCAGCGCCCTGCTGCTGGCAATGGCCATGTGCTGTTCCTGGGCTACAAGGCTCAAGGGTTGGGGTGCAGCAGCATCCCCCTAGGCATGTGGACGGTAGGCAGGGTGGGGCTCGGGTCCTGGGAGGAGCAGAGGCACAATTCCCTCTGCTTTGATCTCCCTGGCAGAAGGTGGGAATGCCTTGAACCAAACTCTTCCCTCAGGGCTGCTCTGGCTTTAGTGAAGGTGTTCTTCACTGGAAACATCTTCCTGGTGTGATCTGGGTGTGTTACAAGCAGTTTGGGGAGGTCTATGTGGAGCCCTGGTGTGGATGCACTTTGCGGTGCATGAAGAGAGAGCGTTGCTAGCCAGGGACTTGGCAAGAGCTTCCAAACACATGGGAACTCACAGCAACTGTAATCAGTTCATGCAGTCTTTGCAAGTGTGTGTGTGGCCTTTTCTGGGGAGAGATCTGCTGTTTCCATCTTGGTTTTCAAAACTGGTGCCTGCAGCCACAAATTATGTGCCTGGGGGCTTGTTCTGACCTGACAGCAGAAAAACTGCACAGTTCACAAAAGCAATGGAAGTTGAACTGTACCATCGTCTAGTCTGTCCCTTGTGCTGTTCCCCAATGGCCTGATGTCTCCCCTGCCTGCCTTCTCATCAGGGGTGAGAGCACAGGGACACTGTCCTCCCCACTTYGGAGCTATCAACTATTACATCATTTCTGGAAGTAGGTGTCAAAAATCCACCTTTATATCAATAGATCAGTAAGAACTGCTGTTTTGAAACCTAAGGTTAAGTGGCCAAGCATGTCAGGATGTACTTGGGAATAACGTGAGCTCTTTCCTGGGATTCTTATACCCAGAGACAACTTCCAGCAGTTGCAAAGGTGATGCAGAATTTGTAGTGCAGTTTGATATCATACGTAACTTCCCTCTTGTGTGTATGTAATAAAAAATATGCCCATGAATTGAATCATGAAACTTAAATTATGCTAAGGCAATGAACTTTGCTTAGTGTCAAAATTTCTTATGAGTAACAAGACACTGAAAAAATAACTSCTGTTAATAGTGGGGAAAAAAATCTGCAGATAAAAGTCGTTCCACAGAAGATAATGAGAATGTGATCATGCAGCATGCTGTTCTTCTGTAAGATAACAGTTGTCTGCAGTTAAGTTTTATTTCCATCTGACTTCACTCCCGCAACAGCTGGTTGCTTTGCCAAACCCAGACTTAAAATGTACTCAGCATCCTGATGTTAAACAGCTTTCATTAGCCCAGTAGAGTTGACTGTTCACATGCATCATTTATGTTCCACACTGTGATAAATGTGCTTCCCTGTCAGTCTCTCGGGACACAGGTACTGTTGGATGAGCCCAAAATAAATAGTAGTCAGTCATAATGGTTTAAACACAAGACTTTCCAAATATGAAAAAAATGTCAGGATTTATAGCAAGCTGAGCAGTTGATGAATATTTGACACTGTTCAGCAGAACCTGTAAAAGATATGAGGTAGAAAACCTATAGCAGACTGAATTTCAAGAAACCTTTCCTGTCTTTCCCCATTCTGTATGAAACTTGACCTAATTATTACAATTACCATAAAATAAATAAATTAAAAAAATGGAAAGGAGGAAGAAAAGGAAAAGAAGGAAAAGGAGAGGGCAAAGGAAAGGGAGAAGGAGGAGGGGAAGGAAAAAGGAAAAAGGAAAAAAAACCAATTCCTGCAATCCCTATACATGGTAGCAAGGTATATTCTCACATTCTGGCATATAAAATGTTTTTGGATGTGTTTTGTATGGGGACAAAGAAAAATTTTTTGAACTTTGAAATATGGAAACTGCTACAGAGAGATGAACTTTGGTACAAAACAAACATCCAGGCACTCTAGCTTCCCTAACAAATGACTGTATTTCTCAAGCCTTAATAACAGAGACATGCTCATTATTTAAAAAATTAGTCTTGGCTTTTACATTTGGATTTTCTACTGGAAAAAAGAAGAGTTAAACTCAGAGCCTTGTTTATGACAAATCTGTATTTCTAAAAAAGATTTTTCTTTTCATGATAATCAGCCAAAGGCCTTACTGAATTCTACTGTGGGAAAACAAATCCATCAGGGAAACATGTGTTAGCATATCTGGTAACAATGGACAAGGAGAAGGCTGAGGTACTTAACGACTTTTTTGCCTCAGTCTTCACTGGCAACCTCTCTTCCACACCTCTCGAGTGGATGGACCACAAGACAGGAAACTGGGGGAGCAAAGTCCCTCCCACTGTAAGAGAAGATCAGGTTCATGACCGCCTGAGGAACCTGAACATATGTAAGTCTATGGGACATGACAAGATGCATCCCAGAATCCTGAGGGAATTGGCTGATGTAATTGCCAAGCCACTCTCCATGATATTTGAAAAGTCATGGCAGGCAGGTGCAGTCCACCAAGGGGTCATGGTTTTAAACTAAAAGAGGGTAGATTCAGACCAGATATAAGGAAGAATTTTTTTACCATGAGGGTGGTGAAACACTGGCACAGGTTGCCCAGAGAGGTGGTAGATGCCCCATGCCTGGAAACATTCCACGTCAGGTTGGACGAGGCTCTGAGCAACCTGATCTAGTTGAAGATGTCCCTGTTTGTTGCAGGGGGGTTGGACTAGATGACCTGTAAAGGTTCCTTCCAACCCAAACTCTTCTATGATTCTATGATTCTGTGATCTTAGACAGATTAAATGCCTCCAGAAATATTTGAGTTCATAAATACCAGGTACAATTAAAAGGTGGGAAACTGAGTCTTTTCTCATTAAGAATTTCAATTTATTAAAATTATCAAGCTTAAAAGAAGAATTGTTCATTCACATGTAAAGCATCGGATGTTAGCCAGTTAATTAAAAGGAGATTTTCTTCCTTTCAATTGTTCCCATAGTTCTTCCCTCGTAATAAATTTGCTGTTGAGTTGTCCTATTTTAACCAAACTAAAAATGATAGAATAATTTCTTTTGTCAGAGTAGATGTCCAGTCAGTCAAGACATGGCAAAAATAACATGAAACACAAAATCTTCGCAACATAATCTTTACAATCAACATTATCTGTACATTCTTTATAACATAATAGTACATGCAACTCCCACTTCCCACATCCACTCAGATGGTCCACTCACATTACTCAAACTGAAAATCCTCAGGGCAGCTGTGGTGATTTTTTTTGATCCCATCTTCAGGGATGAGTGTGACAGAGACTGGATCTGTGACTGGAACTCTTAAATGATGCTACTGTGTAACAGTGGCAATGCAATATACAGTTGCCATGTGATCATAATTTTATATTAAATGGCAGTCTTCAGTCATTGCTTTGTCCTTTGGTCCATGATACCACTGTTTCAGAATGTGCCAAATACTTGTTACAGCACCTCTTTTTCTCTGCTGCTGGAATCTAAGATCTGTGATTGTGTATGTTTCAGGTTTTTGTTTTGCTGTACTTTTTTTTCCATTTGGTTAGATTAGTAATATTAATGACATATGAGAAACGGTATTTGTTGATTTCTGTATTAACAGTGTTATACTTTACAAGGGAGCCTGTGGTTCCTCATGCTAAGTGCAGCACAGCAAAATCACTGTAAATTAATATGCAATGTAAATAGTAAGGATTATAAGAAGCTGTTTGTCCTGGTTCCGGCTGGGACAGAGTTAACTTCCTTCCCAGTAGCTACGGGAGTGTGTGCTGTGTTTTGGGTTTGGTATAGTAGGAGCGTTGATGGCCCATTGATGGCCCTTTGATGTTTTGGGTGTTGCTGGGTGGTGCTTGCACCGGGAACTTTTTGGCCTCCCATGCCCTGCCAGGTGCATGGGAAGCTGGCGGGGGAGCATAGCTGGGGTGGTTGACCCAGCTGGCCAATGGGGTATTCCAYACCATGTGACATCATGCTCAGTACAAAAACTAAGTGTGCGTGTGTGTGTGGGCTCTGGCGTCATGGGTTGGGATCTCACGTATTGGGCTACGCGTTGGTTCAGCAGGTGGTGAGCAGTTGCATTGTGCATTGCCTGCTTTGTATAGTCTGTTGTTGTTGTTATCACTGTTATTATTATTGTTCTACTTTGTTTTATTTCAATTATTGAACTGTTTTTATCTCAACCCACGAGTTTTCCTGCTTGTGCCCTCCCGATTCTCTCCCCCATCCTACTAGAGGGAAGGGGGCATTGACAAAGCGATTGGGAAAGGGGCACAAGCCCTGAGCCTCTGGAGGTGACTCCTGTCAGGCGTGAAGGAAAGGTATCCCTTCAAGGASGATGTTMTATGTCACCCAGGCAAGTGGACCACCACGGAGAGAGGTATCCAGTACCTGAGAGAATTAGCCATGCTGGAGGTGATTTATGATGRCCTGAACAAYGAGCARTTACSCAAAGATCCAGATGAAGTCAAATGCACCCAACCCATGTGGCGGAAGTTTGTACGGAGCACACCAGCATTGCATGCAAACTCATTGGCAGTAATGGCGTGGAAAGATGGAGAGGAACAAATGGTGGATGAATTGGCTGGCCAACTGTAAGAGACCAACTGGCAGCTAACACCAAGGCCAGCTTGTAACCCACCGGAACAAAGAACTGTTTTCAACGACAGGAGACAAAACTTGATAAGGGAGCAGGGGGTGGAGATCCGCTGAGCCTGTCTGAGGAATGTCTCAAACACTCACAAGACTGAGGGATGGTGAATCCCAGGAAGGCTCCTCTATAGAGAGTTAACTGAGTCTGGCCTTGGGAGAAGAAATATGATGACACCGTAAGTTGGCCAAATAAGGGAGTATCCAGGTAAGTGTTAAGAAAACAAGAACTACTGATAAAACCAAAGAAATGATTACTTGAACTACGAATGAACTATCCTAATTAGCATACTAAAAAATCCACCCACCAGCAGAAAAAGCCGCCTACCCAACAAAGCCCCTTCCCCACTGAATATGCGCAGTAAAAAGAAAGGACACTGTGACTTTAAGTGAAGACGAGACATACAAGAACCAATAGAAGCGAACTACGAAACTGCCCCCGTAGCAGAGGGGCAGTTTGAAGTGAACGGCGGGCATAAAAGGGGAAGGCAAGTGCCTAGGGGGGGAATCTTCTCTCTTTCGACTTTCGATCTGGGGACTTGGGACTCATTTCGGGAACTTTGGAAGGAGCGCTCCTGTGGACCAGAGACCCCCGTTGGCTGGACCAACACTGGAACCTGGACCGGTGATCTCTTCCTCTCTCTCTCTTTCTCTCACTCTCTCCTTCTCTCTTTCTTTTATTCTTTTACCTTTTCCTAGTAAGTAACGCAAGGCATAAACTCCCACAGCAGTGGTGAGCAACAGGCTTTTCTGCTACCCAATTATTTCATAAACTCCCACACCAGTGGCGAGCAACAAGCTTTTCTGTTATCCAATTATTTACCAATGAGCCTAGCTATAGAGTAAAAGTCTTTGCTTATGTACAGACCTTGAGTGTCGTTTCACCTTAATCCATACCGAGGGAATTTGCGAATCTGAGTCACCTCTCCCGCACAGGCGGGACGTGACACCAACTCTGGCAATACGAAGAAAGTCTCTCCTCCTCCCTACGGGCATGTGTCTCTGCTGTGGAGAAACTGTCTCGGGAGGTCCAGCAACTCAAAGAGGATATGTCCTACTCCCCACCTGCACAGGCCAGTATCTCAGCCTATTAGGACTAAGCGTCCCTCTGCTCAAGAGAGAAGATATTGTGGATACACACCCCGGGGCAACCTGTGGTTTTACCTGCGTGACCATGGAGAAGACATGAGGAAGTGGGATGGGAAATCTACTTCAGTCCTAGAGGCAGGGGTACGTGAATTGCAAGGAAAAACAATCACAAAAGGGGGTTCTTCCAGGAAAACTGCTGCTCCAGTCTCCAGTGAGCAGTTCCCCAGACAG